>JAPYZL010095791.1:0-12409 GCA_030522825.1 Platygaster orseoliae
GGTAAAATTACTGTGCTAAGCATAGTAAAATTACAAACAATATTGAATGTAATTTTACTATCAGACAGTAAATTTCATTTGGATTTTTTACAGTGTACATGGACTAAGCATTCAAGATGGCGGAATGGCACCAATATCTGCAGATCTTGCACTTTGAGAAAGCCCATGCATGAATAAATCTTAATAAATAAAGGACAAACTGTACTACAATTTCATTTAACTTCATACATCCTTACCTTTAAAAATCCTTGCCTCAATTTGTCGGTCCAAGTTTTAGGTTCCAACTGCAATAATCGCCGCGCATTTTCCAATACCATTGCTGTTCCAAGCCACGGATGCGTATCATAATGTTTACTACCAAAATTCTCATCATGTTGTTCAAAGAATTTCGACAGAGGAAAATCAAAAAGTATCGTCAAAGCGTCGTTATAAGCTATCAAATCGTATGATATTTTTGGCGAACCAAAAACAGGAAACGAATAAAAATACACGTGATTTTCTCTCATGGAATCCTGAAATTCACAAACAAAATAACACATTTGTAGTCTATTCACATTTCAAATTATTTTCACAACGAAATTTCTGATACTACGAATTCAAATGTTCTAATGCTGATAATATAGAGAAGGCCTCAATTGTGATACATAACTTTAATACCATGTGAAAACTGCATTCGTTAGAATTGATAAGCTTCTTTATCAGTTTCATTTAGTTTGAGGTAATTAACGCAGTGTTATAAGGTAAAATTTTAAAAAAGAAACATTGGATGATTATTAATTTCGAAACTTTCGAAAATAGACAACTTTCAACGGCCACTTTTGTAAATAAAATTATCTAAAAAACGTAAATCGTACGATGGCATAATACAATTGATTCAGAATTTGAAAAAGAACAACTAAAAGGGAAAATTGAAATAGGTATCAAACTATAAATAACAAACTTCCAATATGAACCTACCTCAATAATTTCGTGGTAGTTTGACAAAATCACCTCTGCAAAGGATTTCCTGGAGTCAAAGTTCACAGTCATGGTTTGCAAAAAAAAACGTCCGCCAATATTTCACCATTAGTTTGCAGAGGTCTGAACGACGCTTGAAAAACCTTTCGGCGATAGAGTATTTTGGGATGTTGACATCCAAGGCTATGTTGCTCAAAATGCTGCGAAATATTTTACAGTGGTAGACGAATTCATTAAGCCATACGAGTAGTAAGAAGGCAAATACTTGTTGCCCAAGTACACCAACGGGAACAACTGAAACTTTGGTTTTGCCATTTGGTAGAACTTTCCGAAAACCGTTCTCAACGTTCATTTTGACCTAATCATAGAGAAAAACGTATTACTGCTTTGACCTTGTCTGGTAACTTGAAGATAAAATTGGTTTTCATACTGAAATCATCTCAGATCCAAAACCATCATATTTGAAATAATTTAGGTATGAAAAATTTTATTTTGACGTAAAAGTCCTCCGAATTATCGGTTTTATAAGGTATTTTCAAAGAGTGGGTAGTAATCAAATGAAGTATGGCAATAGCAATAGTACATGAAAATTATAAATTTCTCATTCATCGGAGACATATATGGATATATATCTGAATCGATTAAAACTTTTTGTTGGATATGCCATTTCTTTTAACTTACATTGATGCAGCGCCTGTAACTGTTAGTTTTTATGGCAACTCTTTTGGTTTTGTTCAGTATGTTCACCATGTCACAGGCATCAAAAATGGAACAGCTGTTGACGTTTGCCAACCAATGAATTACTTTTTCTACTGATTCAATATCGACATAATCGCAATAAAGTACCACGCAATATTTGCCTGGAGCCAATGAACGTGATTTTTTTTTGTTTTTTTTTTCCTGGAATCATTATGGATTACGTTAATGAAAGCACCGGAAATAATTTATAAATTTTATAATGTTGTGTTCTGATATAATTTTTGAAAGCGATACTCAAGTGTCGAGTTGATACTTATTATCCTAAAATATGCATTTTTTTTGTTCTGAAATGTAAATTTTTATGCACGAAAAAACAAACAAATTTATGAGAACATTTTACCTTTGCAGAAGGTTCTACCACGCAGTCATCAAACATAACTTGAGCACAATACTCAAGCGCTGCCTGAAATGCCACTGCGGCCCTTTACTTTATTATTTCAGGAAAGGCGTCAACAGCAGATTGTTCATTCTGCGAACCAGGCAAATGAGTTTCGCAGAATGGCTTTTTTCCACACTTCTGTATTTCCACACTCGCAGTGACGGTGGAGAAATTCGTTAACGACGATCTTGTACTTGTGGTCTCGATGGGCAGACCTCATGAAACAATGGATACAGAGGACATGAGTCGTATCCACACTGCACTCCAGACATGTATAAGTTGCTGTGCCTGCTGGCAGAACCTCGCCGCAGACTGAAGGGTTGTTTCCCATTTTCCTGAGCTTCTCCAAAACCGACATAGACTGGCCATTGAAAATGAATTTCTCCAGATCATCAAAAGGCGCTTCAAATGCGTGCCCAGACAAATCCGCCCATTTTCCAGATTTGTCATTGGGCTCGGGACCGTAAAATTGTGGTACTGAGGCACACCATTCCTTTTTTAAATCCTCAGGCGTGAGGATATCTTTATCCATATTGTCACCTTACGGTAACGGCTGGGACTCGTTCTGAAAAAAAAGTGAAAAGATAAATTTAATTCATTCATGCATCTACTCAAAAGTACAATTTTCCCATGAATCATGTGACGAGCGCAGTCGCCACAAAAAGGACCTAGATAGAACTACGGCCCTATTGGACCCTCTTCTTCTTGTTTATAAGGACTACGATGCAAAGAATGTTCGAAAGTCGTTAAAAAAATACGATACAGTGTTACATAAAAATAGAAAAAAAATCGAATAGTGAAATAACAAAAATCGTAGAACAAATTAATAACTAAAATAGCACAAATCGTAAAACAATCCAACCAGTTGAATAAGTAAAAGCTGGTAAAAGATTACGAACCAGTAGTCACTGCAGACGTACAAAAGTGATAGCGCGCACTATTCGGGTGCGTCGGTTTTTATAGCAAAAATGAGGAGAATTCTGGGTGAGAGAGTAGAAGGGGTAGATTTCTACGTTTGTAAAAACATAATCTTTAAAACAGCACGTTTTTCGAGTGATCGTTTCCTGTTGTGTAGATAACATTTGTTGATAATTCGAATTCTATGTCATTTCTCAACTAGAGTTTGATTAGTATTATATCGTTTGGATGCGAAGAATCTATTATCAGCTACTGTGAATCATTTTATACTTATTTAAGTCGTAGTTCTAAATGACTGGGAATCCCCGTGATTCATTATACGTTTGACAACGTTAAAAACAAGATGATTATAACAATAGGCGTCATTATGAATTCGTTGCTTAATCGATGATTACTGTCGCGCAATATTGTTGATAGCCTTTTTATTTAAGAAAAGAAAATTGTAATCCTTTAAAAATATTTGCTCTTTTCATAATATAATTTTGGAAAATAAAAAATCTATCGAATTACGTGCGTACTTTACATCTGTCACTTGACAACTTGATATTATTTTTCAACAAATTACATGTGTTGCATTTGATAGAGTTGTCAGCGGTCAGTTTTTTTGGCAAAAACCTTAAACAAATTAAGCGAAAATCTGCAACCTCATCAGATGATGACCTTACCAAAAATAAAAACATTGACTGCCAGATTCTGACCAATCACGAGTCCTTCGACGCCATAACTGACAAGGAAACGGGGTTTTCTGGTCCATGGACTGTAAAACTAATATTGTTTGAGTTCACTGTAGACACGCCCCCTCTAAGAATCACGCAAAAAACGTGTTCCACGAACATTAGAATTTTATCCTAGCATAAATAATGATATTTGGCAGTTCTACTATATGAATTTGTTACGAAAAATGGGTGCGTCACATCCCGACCGCTTGCTGCGTCACAACCCAACCATGATACCATTTTTGGATGTAAAGCAAAAAATTTTTTACAACAACAAATCGGCATTATGGGCTATTTCACGTGAAAATATAAGAAAAAACACCTAATAAATATGCATGGCACTGACCGTTTTATGCTGATTTACTATTTCTCATAGCACTTTGAAAAAAAGAGATGAAAAAACTTGATTTGTCAAAATTTTACACGATGTCTGGCTACAATACAATCAATGCGTCTACTCACTTCGGTGCTAGCACAAAAACTGCTTATAATAAAAGAAAATTTTATCATATAACCGATCCGCCATATTGCAGTCACCTGTCAAAAATTATCGACTGCGTCACAACCTAACCACTTACCCTACCCCTTCGATTCAAATTTAACAATTCCATCGTTGTGAAGTAAAGTTTAGTTAGGATCTAGAAAAATAAAATATAGGATTACCTTATCTGAATTGCGCGTATCCGTAGTTTGCAGTAGTTTGCGAATCCAAAAAACATTTTAACAAGTTGGTTGATATGAGCGCCGTCGTATTGGCTTTTTTGGAACTAGTAGCTCGCGCTAGAATTCAAACTTAAAAGTTTGAAGTACGCAACAAACATTCTGACAATACAAAATCAAAAAGTCGTGTCACAATCTATGTAATAAGAGTTACTATTTCTTTTTCTAATAGATATTCATGAGCATTATGTGTGTTTTATATTATTATTGCATTGATAAGAGCGAAATCTCTTTTTTGGGGTAGTCGTAAATAAGCTGAAGAAATCGTTGATCCCTAGGGAAATATTCATTTTTCACGGATCAAAGGAAATAATCGATCTTGATCCGTGATAAATGAATATTTCACTAAGGAACAATAAATTTTCCCGCGTATTGAAATATATTGAAATATATTAAGGAATTAGAAAGTAAGATATTTTTATTTGATGATGTGAGGAAGAATATTATAAGATCAGATGTTTTAAAGGCTTTATTTGATGTGAGGAAAAGAAAAGGTCACTTCGGAATAATGGATAGAACTTTATTGAGAAATTTTGAAATCACTAAGGGGTTTTTTAAAGACAACGATAATATAATGGTAACTAAGTCTGATAAAGGTGGTGCAAGTGTGATAATGTATAAAGATGAATATTTTAATAAAATGGAACTACTTTCAAATGATAAACTGACATATAAGAAATTGAATGACAATGAAAGTAAAGGTACATTGAAAAGAATGAGAGATAAAGTAAAGGACATTTTGACTAGATGGAAAAATCGAGGTTACATTGAACAAGGGACTTATTTACAATTATTAGAGACAGATGGTAATTTACCAAGGGCGTATGGATTGCCCAAAAGTCACAAGGAAGGTAACCCATTTAGGATAATAATTTCTTCAATAGGTAATCCCACATATAGACTTGCGAGATTTATTCAAGAGTTACTTTCAAAATATTTACCTAAACCAAAAGGTTTTGTTAAAGATAGTTTTGAGCTAAAGAATAGAATTGAGAATTTAGAATTAACTGATAAGTTTAAAATGGTTTCGTTTGATGTTGCGTCATTATTTACTAATATTTGGAAGGAAAAAGTAGAGAAGTCGCTTGTGAAGAGATATAGGTTTGTTGAAAAATATTCGAAAATACCTTGCGAAGAATTTGTAAATATTGTAATCATATTGATGGAGTTGACTTTTTTTACATTTGGTGGAAATATTTATGAACAAACTTATGGAACACCTATGGTTTCTCCAATTTCTTCCATTTTGGCTAATATAGTGATGGAAGACTTGGAAACCGAGACATTGAAGAAGTTGAATTATGAACCAATAATATATGTTAGATTTGTTGATGATATTTTTATAGCGATAAAGGGGGAGGAGTTAGAGAGAACTTTGGATGAATTCAATATGTATGATGGGAGACTTAAATTTACTTATGAGATTGAGGAGAATGAGAGGATAAATTTTTTGGAATCAGTAATTATTAGAGAAAATAGTCGATTGATGTTTGATTGGTTCATAAAACCAACTTCTTCATTAAGGTTTATGAATTTCCACTCGAAGAATCCGATAACACAAAAGAAGGCAGTAGTATATAGTTTAGTTGATAAAGTAATGAAGTTATCTGATGGAATGTTTCAGGAAAAAATTTTTGATAACATAAGGGAGATACTTGTTAATAATGATTACCCAATTGAATTTGTTGATAGAAATATAAATAGAAGAATGAATTATTTGAGACTTGATAGATCAGGAAAGACAAGTGATAAGAAATCGGAATTTATAGAAAAAAGGAGATTTATAGTTTTACCATATACAGAGAAATGTCAAAGGAAAATCGAGAATATATTGAAAAAGGAGGATTTTGGAGTCGTTTATAAAAGTGATAAGACCTCATATGGGAATTATTAAAAGAGGAAAGACAAGTTTGAGAAGTTGGACCAACAAAATGTTGTTTATAGGATTGAATGTGAAGATTTTCAATTTAAATATGTAGGACAGACGAAAAGATGTTTAAAAACCAGAGTTAAGGAACACGAGAGTGATATTAGGAAATTAACAGGAAACCAATCAGTTTTAACGGAACATAGAATTCAAAAGGACCATAGATTTAAATGGGATGATGTAAAATTTTAGATGAGGAAAGTGACTATAAAAATAGGATGATTTCGGAGATGGTTTTTTTTAAGGGAACAAAGAATACGTTAAACAGACAGAAAAACACGAGATTTTTAAGTTCGGTTTATGATAGATACGTTGATGCTATGATATAATTCTTATCAGTTCGTTCTCTATAAAAGCGACGTGGATCTGAGGAAATTTGACATTTCTCGTTTGTACTGCGTTTAAAATGTAATATGACGAAGATGGCTGTTACATGTTTGAGATTTATCACCAACTGATTTTTTTCTAAATAATGACGTTGTTACACATAATTGTAAGTAGAAAGAGATTGTAAAATTGATATTGTATAATTTTAGTAATTGATGGTTAAATAACGTTTTTTTAGTTCCTGATGAGGGCTGAATAAAAACCGGAAGCTTGGAAAGAGAGTTGTTTTTGTTACGTTTTTATCCCCTTTGTGGATTATTAGCTCCAAAAAATGATCGTTTTCGAGGATTCATCATCTCGATATTTTATATTAAGAAATTTTAAAATTTGTAAATTTCTCTTTTAAATTTTAATCACTAGTTAATTTGCATCAGTAAATAGAACTTACTGCATGTTTAGGGAGTTATAAATAGAAAAATTTTTTTTTCTTCGTTGAAAAGTTCTGAATTATATTGCACTGCAGAATGTACGAATTGTTTGAAAATAGCGACTTCGCATGAATGTTCACAAAATCAAACAGAAAAAAATTTTTTCCAATAAAGAGTGTGTGATTTCGACTTTTGAATTCAAAAAATCATAGAAGGAAAATTTGTTCTCAGATATTGAATAATTCTCCAGGAATATCAGAATCAAACATTTTTCTGAATTGAAAACTGCGATTGTTGTAATTGAATTTAACTATTTATTTTGTAGTAAATTCGATAGAAACTTATTAATTAATTTGTACAAATTTTTTCGTTTGTCGACATCTCTGGTATTGATAAAATACCAAGTGAGGAACCCACAGGACACTAACATATATATGTAAAACGAATACAGCGCTCTAAGGGGAGACCGATTCAAACAACTACGCAGTTTGCCAAACTTTCGATAAGAGTAGGGCCACGTATTCAGCAATCAGCATTCGTTATTCAGTCAGAGCATGTTGAAAGTACGCATATCTACTTGTTTACTTGTTTTTGAAGTTGCAATTTTTACAAAGTTCGCGAGTGCAACCAGATTGTATATTTTACATCAGCAGTAAGGTAGTATTTTATGTATTATCTTTGCAACGGGAATGCCATTAATTTAGTATAAAGAGTTTTCTGAACGTTGTTAGTGACGTGTTTTTGTTGCAAAAAATTTTTGGGTAATTTTTTATGGAACACGTGATTTCCGTTAAAATAAGGTCTAAGCAATCGGAGTTTTTGTAATGATGTGGTATAGTTTCACTAATTGTAATTGTTGAACATCCATCGAAGCGTAAAATATGTGCGGTTTTTTCAGAAAATCGCAAAAAAATGTTGCTAATTACCGGTTGTTGAAATGTACGTAATACTGCGAAAAAGTTAGTTTTGTGCGTAAGTTGTTATCAATAAAAATTCACCGATGGTAAAATGTAGCATTATTATCAAAATTGACGGATTAATGAATAACAAACATTAGAAATTAAGTTGACGTTTTTAAGGATAGTAAGTTCAGTCAACGACTCATACTGTCTTTGTGTACGTGGTTGTCATGAAATACGATGTTTTAAGAATCAAGATGGCGGATTATTTAATTTTTAGTTCAAAAAGTGTGTTCCTGCGGATTTTCAAATAATAATATATTGTTGTTCGCATAAATTGCTGTTTCAAATCAATAATCAACGACTCATTAGTGAAAAAGGTTTTTTAATAAGTTAAATGAAAATGAATCACAATACTCGGAGCCGAATAAGATTCAATGAAAAACGAATAGAACTATCTAAGTTCATAATATGTGTATTTTAAGCTTACGGCCTCCATCCACGCCCTCTTCAAAAATCTATATGAAATAAAATTAAATGACAAAATCACGTTAAATAATATTTTCTCTAACCACCATTAACAAGAAAATCGAACTACTCATATCAACTAAAAATTGAATTTTTTATACAGGTCCTTCACTATTGTATATCTGTATATCAAATAGAAGTAAAACGTACAGATTTTGAAAAAAAATGACTATTGTCATAACAATTTTCGTCAAAAAAATAAGAACAAAAATAGTAGTCAGAATCAATTTAGGCATAGTTGAAATCTATGAACCTAGTTTGAAATACTAATCATTACAAAATATTTAGACAAATAAACAATCCTTTTTAGTGCGAAATGACAAGACTACATAATTTTCGAGCATCTATTTCGGACACAATTTAAATACTACAATTTAATGAGTACACAATTGAAACTTTGGGTACTTCAATACGTTTACCGTTAGAAAATATTCGACTCCCAGGATGATAATTGATTTTCAAATAACAATCAACGATCTCCATATAAACAAAGTACGGGAAAAAAGTGTTCACAGTGGTAATAAATTTCTATAAAATATACGAAAATAACTTTAGAGAAAATTCAATTTTACTCGTTTTAGATTTTTTTTATAAACACATGGAAATGAGTTAGACAAACAAGTGAATTATATCACGGAGAGAGCGTCACACCAGTGGCTAGTGTTGTAACATTGACTACCAGTGAGAGACGGAAAAAAATTTTTCTCATTGGTGAGCGATGAGATCACGCGAAACAGCGGTGTATTGCTCACTAGCTGCTGGTGACACACACACGAAGTCGATTACACCGTTCAGTAGTGAGGCGAATCCAATAGCCAACGTTCGCTCACTGGCTGTCGGTGACTTTCTCACCAGTGGCTAGTGTCGTGCTCATTGCTGCACGGTAAGACGTTATTTTCGCTTTTAAATGTTCATCTTACCAGCCAGTGATGTGCGAAATATTGACCGCTATTGTTTTGTTTCGATTCGTGATTATTCTCGCGTCTTCTCTTCGCATTTACGCGGTACGTGACTGTTTTAAAAACACGCTCTAAAAATTAAAAAGCGGTGGATTGGCGTACTTCACCATAAAAAAAAATTATGTATTAAAAAAAGGAAGCCTTCGAATAATCATGTAGATTATGATTTGTTTTGTATGAAAGTATCAGTTATTTTAAATTCGTACATAAACTTATCAGAGTACTTAATTCTGATATATTTTGCTATCACAAATTTAAATGTCATGCATATTTTGAGAGAATCTCAGTTCATGAAATCGAAAAAAGGGTCTGGTTAGTATTAAAATCAACTTTGGTTGATTTTTTTGCTATTCATTGATGGCATAATGGAAATAAGATTTTTTAAAGTTTTTGACTTTCGTAAATTGTATATCTAGAAGTTTTTTCTCCAAAATATTATTAAATGAAAATAGTTTCTAGAATCTTATTTTATTTACAAATCTGTCTCAAGCATTTTGAATTTTATCCAAAAATTATAAGTATATGATATTTTACACATTTTTCAATTTTTTACCAATGTTTACTAACCTTGGAATTCTACTTTAAAGCTAAGTACACAAGTGAATGAAATTTTTTTCTATACTATTCGTTTTCCTTATTTCTATTGTTTTTTTGAATCAAAATCATTTCATAATACAACTGACTAAAAATTTATTCGTTATTTTTTATGAAAGATCGTTTTTATATCGATCGTTTTGATTTGCATTGTCCTTTTTTCAGAATCAAAGTTTCAATAAAATGGTTAATATAAATACTTGAATACGAACAATCAATTTGTAAAATAACACTAACTTTTTAATAATCATTCATAAAATCTAATACTCTACACACAATAGCAAATCTTTTCTGAACGATAAAAAAGATTAGAGGGTATAATTAAAAGCAAGTTGTCAAGAAAAATAGTACAGGTACCAAACTCTTCTGTTTGTTGTCATTTTATTCATTTATAGATATTTTGAAATAATACTACTTACAACTGAAATATGAAAAAATTGTTTTTAGTTCAAACACAGGAAAACGTGAAAATGACAATTTTTTTTAAAAAAGAACATCAAATTTTTTAAAATAAAAGTTTGTATTTTAGTTCTCCATTTTAGTCTTTTTTTCATAAAAGATCATAATCTACATGATTATTCGAAGGCTTCCTTTTTTAAATACATAATTTTTTTTTATGGTGAAGTACGCCAATCCACCGCTTTTTAATTTTTAGAGCGTGTTTTTAAAACAGTCATGTGCCGCGTAAATGCGAAGAGAAGACGCGAGAATAATCGCGAATTGAAACAAAACAACAGCGGTCAATATTTCGCACATCACTGGCTGGTGAGATGAACATTTAAAAGCGAAAATAACGTCTCACCGTGCAGCAATGAGCGCGACACTAGCCACTGGTGAGAAAGTCACCGACAGCCAGTGAGCGAACGTTGGCTATTGGATTCGCCTCACTACTCAACGGTGTAATCGACTTCGTGTGTGTGTCATCGGCAGCTAGTGAGCGATACACCGCTGTTTCGCGTGATCTCATCGCTCACCAATGAGAAAAAAATTTTTTTTCGGTCTCTCACTGGTAGTCAATGTTACAACACTAGCCACTGGTGTAACGCTCTCTCCGTGACCAGGATTAGTATTTTTCTATTCAACACATAATTGAAATAATTACTTAACCTGGTTAACTCGCTTTTCGCCTTAACACATTTTCTCATATTTATAAAAAATAACTAATCCGCGTGAAAACTTTTTTCCCTGACTCCATTAACAAAAAGATTATTAAATTTTACTTTAAAACAACAATTACTGCCTGTCACAATAATTAATTTTTTCCCATGCATCCGTAAAAAAGGCCACTTTATTTCTATGGAATGCAGGAACAAAAGCCCCTTTTTGGGGTACTCGGAAATCAGCAAGAATTATCAATAAAACCCTAGGGAAATATTGATAAATCCCGGATCACAGGGAAGAAAGTTGCCTTATCCGTGATTTATGAATATTTCCCTAGGGTTTTATTGATGATTCCCGCTGATTTCCAAGTACTCTAAAAAGAGAATTTCGTTTCTGCGTTCCATAAAAACGAAGTGGCCACTTTTACACATGCATGGGAATAAATATTGTATGCTACAAGGGAGATAAAGGATGATTCCAACGAGTGCGATTGCGTACTCGCTCCGCTCGTGTCCAAACTTTGCACTCGTTGGAATCATCCTTTTTCTCCCTTGTAGCATAAATATCTATTGTTATAATACACATGGATACACTTTTTAAACTTACAATATATTAATACGTAATCTTGATGTTTCGAATGGCATCTTATATTTTATCATTTTCCAACATCTCATGCCACAACTATGTGCAAAATGGCAATTCTAAAAGTGGACAGAATTTTACAACCTCAAATAATCGGTAATTAATTTCTTATGTTTTTCATTATTCAATCGATCGAATTCGACAGAAATACTACTTCTCACTCATCGGTAAATTTTTATTTATATTGAGTCATGCACAAAACTCACTTTTTAGCACTATTCAGTACTTACCAACTACCTGTAATTAGCGACATGAATTTGCTTGCATTTTTATTCAAAACTAGACATACTTCACGTATCAAGGAATTATCATTAATTATTATTTACATATCTATATCATCTTAACAAAAACTCCGATTCTTTAGACCTCATTTTTAAAAAAATCGTGATTCTAAATTCCCTAGCAAAACTTGCCCGATCGCATCCCGATCGCTCAGCGATCGTGACGCGATCGGGATGCGGTCGGGATGCGATCGGGCTGCGATCGTGTTGCGATCGTGATTCGATTTCAGCGAATCCGCGGTTTCCCTACTATGTTTTTGTATTTCCGCGAGCA
>JAPYZL010095815.1:0-10220 GCA_030522825.1 Platygaster orseoliae
CCAACTCGTGCGTTTGGGCACTCGCTGCCGCTCGTGCCCAACTTCGCACTCATTAGAATCATTCTCTTTCTCCCTTGTAGCATAAATATCTATTTGTATACTTTTAATGCATTATTAATACAGAGTATGTGCAATGGACGCTATACAGTTTTTTTTAAATTAAAAAATAGTTATTTTCGTAATCGGGAGCTAGGTCAATTTTGGCGAATCCGTACGTTTTTGCCTGAGCCGAAGGCGAGGGACAAAATAGGATTCGCCAAAATTGACGATAGCTCACGATTGCGAACGTAATTTTTCATCACAATAGCCTCAAAGTCACGTCAAAATGTCAAATTTGAGGTTAGAGTGATGAAAAAAAATGTTTAACACTGCAGAAAAACGCGTTTACATTTTTTTTCTCGAAATGTCAGGTAAAAATCTTTTGTGACACAATATATTTTTGAAATGTTAAGCTTCGAGAAAATGCAAAAAGAAATCGATTTCCTAAATCTGCTCATCCCCCACCCCCATCTCCCTACTTAACACACTTGCGAATAATAAAACATATTCGTAGATTATTTCTTTGTACAGAAGTGCGTTATTCCTACTACACTGTCGCAATTTCTACCTCCTCTACCCCTAATCCCCCGTCACAACTAAAGTAAAAACCGCCCCCACAAGAGTTATCACGGAGAATTGAAAAACCACCCATCTCGGAAGAATATCCCCTCCCGCCCTAGCAGGGGGTTGTTCCCCCTCCACGCCATTCCTTGATCCTACCCCCATCCCCCCTCCCACCCCGACAACCCCTTGCCACTCGTCGCGTTTCCTTAACTCGCCCGCTCGCGGAACAATTCCCCCCCCCGACCTTACCCCGCGTCAACCCCCTCCCCGACGTGAAGGTGCGTTCGCTTTTTCCCCCTCCAACGTTGATCCTGCGTGTCCTGTTCCCGCCACTCGATGGCCCCGGGATGACAGCCGAGAAGCGGCGAACTTGAGCGAGGATAGCCGAGGGCCGAAACGCGGGCAGCTGCGACTCGGACAAAGAATACACACTCTCGGTTCAAGTCCCACACTCGGCACGGGCGGACCAAAGGTACTCCGGATTTAGCTCGCGCACGAAAAGAAACGGTTTTTACCACGCGTTATAGTCGATCGTACATTTTTCGCTGGGGCTTTTTTTTCTTCTTCCCCCGAGTGTGCTTCCGCGAAGAAAATGAGGAAAAGACGGTGCGTTACCGGGACGGTGAAATGAGTTTGACCAAGTGCATTGATGGATTTTCGGTACGTAGTCCAGTGGGAATAAGGTTGTGAAAAGAAGAGGACGGAAAAAACGTGGCCGATGACTGCTGCGAGAGGAGTGTGGATTCATTGACGGGATTCTGCCCGTTGCTTCGGTACTACTTGTGTTTTTGTTGATATTTCGGCATTGTTTGAGGGTTTCGGGAACTCGTGGGGGGTGGACTTTATTCGGGTGTTTCCAGGGGATTATGTGGTTTTTTTTCTGAATTTTTAAGAGGTATTTATGGTTTTGTTTGGGAATTTGGGGTTTTTTTGCTTTGGAGTTTGATTTTTTTTCTTTCTCCGGCGCGAAGGGGGGTTCGAGGGGCGGAACCCCTCTTCAAATTGGGAAAATATGCCGAAATCGAATTTGGGAGTGAAAGCTATGTTTTAATGAGTTTGTGAAAATTTTGATGTTGATAATGAAATGCAGTATAAGAAATTTCAATATTGTAAAAATCTGGAATCATTTGTTTTGATGGCTTAAAGAGTTGAGTGAAAAAGTAAAAAATAATTTATAACTTTCATTATTTGAGAAAATGGATTTTTAGAAATAAAAAACTATTTGGATATGGAAAAAACGATACAACTTATTTTTCTATTTAAATAATTCAGTGATTTCGACGTGAAAATTTTGATAGTTTGAAGCCAGTTCCGAAAATAAAGAACTGACTCTCTGAACGAATAAAAGTCCAATCGATTTAGAGTAATAACTGACTCGGAAAAATTGAATGAATTTATCGCTCGTTTTTTCGAGTGAAAATCCGAAAGAAAGAATTTAGAGAGTGCGATTTTTAACACATGTATATTTTTGAGAAGTAAAAAAAAATGGAGAGAAAAACGAATTCCAGAGATCTGAATGTTTTGATATTTCAAAGTTCAAAAAAACAGTATATGTTTGCTACTAATTTTTTAAATAAAAAATTGCAAATTCAACTGGTTGTTGCATATGGTACAAAAATGGTAAAAATCAAACTATGTAAGATTTTGAAATATATTACCTAGGAATCTGAAAAACTAATATCCACTTACTGTGAAATGTAATAATTTTTTGTAAATTTTCGAGCTTTATATTTTACTGTAAAAAATTGCGCGAAATCGATGTTACGGTTAAAAAAAAACGTTTGTTCACTAGAAAAAATTTCAGTTTTAATTTTGGAATCTAAAAAGTCCAGTACTTTGAACTCCGTAATTTCCCTGATTTTAAAAAATAAATATAATGATGATAAAGAAAAATTTTGTGAAAACTAAAAGTCTAAAAATATGGAATTAGGAAAAATAAACTTATAAATGTAATTCAAGTATTTAAAGTACTTGAAAAAGAAATACATGTTTTTTCGATAATCATTTTCTAAAAATTTTCTCTAGTACCTAAACAATATTGTATTTTAAAATTTCTGAATGTATAATTTGTACCTATCGTAAAATTCATGAAAGAAAGAGAGTATGTGTATGGAATTAAGGTATTTTAATAAGTTATTTATCAGATCAATTTCGAGACAGTAAAACTCAAACAATTTTTTTTTATTTCATTCTTTAAATTTGAAGTATCGTCAAAGTTCCTATGTATGTTAATTATACATTTTTCTAAAAATTTTCGTTAATGTAATTTTTTAATGTTTTCAAATAAACATGTTATGAAATAAATTCATATATCATAAAAATTATAAATATTTTCTTTTAAATTATTAAATATGTCTAGGAGAAAGTGCTTATACGATTATTCAAACATTATTCAATTTATTTATACACTGTATACCTCAAATGCCGTGATTTAATTTAAATTTTCAAGTGTATTTCAATTGACGATGTTTCAATCTTCAATTTTTTATCAGTTTCAATTTTTGGTGAAAATGATTAAATACCCGGTATTGAATTTTTTCAATTCTTCGTAATAAAAAAATTATCTTAACTTATTTCAAGAATCTAGTTTGATTCCTTTGTATTCAAAATTCATCCACAATAATTATTATGATTTTTTTTCTGTCATTATTGTTATCTATCGAAGTTTATAATTTTTAATAAATTCATGATTTTAGTACAAATTGAGAAATTTCTTTCATTTATGATTCTTTTTCATGAATTATTCTACGAAGTTTTTTTACGTAGCAGAAATTGAGTTTCTAAAGTTAGTGACTGTTGATCCTCACGTTGCTGTATTCTTAGATTCAATTCTCGATTCAAATAAAACTTTCCTTTTTCAAGGGATGGAAGATTCACGAATCACGATTTTCTGTTTCCGGTAATACTCGATTTTGACATTTCGAAATGTTACAGTTTGTTTTTTTTTTGTTTTTTTGTTTGTTTGTTTGTTTGTTTGTTTGTTTGTTTTTTTTTGAAGAAGTGCTGTGATGTAAATTTTTTCTAATGATGGTCAAATTCACAAATTTTGGTTGTATTAACAATTTTGTAGTTTCTTCTGTAATGTCAGTGCAATTTTAGAACAAAAATTTTAATTATGGTTTTTAATTGTTGGATTTATGAAAAAAAATTTTACTGAAAAAGGTTAATAAGTTTACTTAACAATTCGTTCTGAAAATTTCATTTTTTTAAATTATATTTTTACCTGCAACATTCTACTTGTATAAATTATGATAAAACGAGAATTCCTAATGTCAAAAACTGCAAATAACATTTTTTTTTAAACGTTAAAACTTTTATTTTGAAATTCTTCATCGTATTTCCAATTTTAAATCTTAATTTCAAAATAACTTCTCTATTTTCACTTTGAATTTTATGAGTGAATCAAGCTTCATCAGTCAATTGAGATATTTCAGTTCGGAAGTTTCTTGATCTTGAACAATCTTGAATTTCGAAATTTCACACGTTTCCACATTATATAAATTTTTTCATTACATTAAAACAATTTTTCACGAAGTCCTTCAGGAATCAAGATTAATTGTCCTTCAAGGTTAATATGATTCATCGCTTTTTTTTCAACGAAACAACGTTTGTGTGGTGAAAAAATTTTGTTTCCATATATTCGAAACATATTCGTTTGATTTTTATAATATTATTTTATATTTCCGACTTAAACTTTTGGAACATATTTTCATAGTTTTATTTTACTAGTATTATCTAATTTTTTGTTATAACAATTAACAAAATAGTTTAGAATCATGATTATTTTTACAATCTTTACAATGTTAAGAAGCCTGAGGAATTCCGCACAGAAAAATTACTTCAGCAATAATTTTTTGAATTCTGGATGAGTTTTTAGAAATTTGTTTTTTTGTAAATATTTTGTATTCTTCGTCTGACATTTTGATGAAGTTATAAAAAAACTCATCATTGCAAAAAACAATATTTCCATTTTTTAAATTTCTCGTTTCTTTAAACCAATTAAATGTATTGTTTATTAATTCATTTATTTAAGAAATGAAGGTGACATTTATATATTTTCGATAAATTTTTCGGAAAATTGGATTGTGAAACATCGATAATAAGAAAATTCTGTCCCAACAGTTTTAATTTTCATTTCTTTGTAGTTTTTAACTCTGATTATCTCTCGGTTTAAAGGAAAATATTTGTTATAAATCCTGTGATTAAATAAATGTCGAATTTTTTTTTAAAAATATCTAACAGTACAAAAAATCATCAAATTTTATAGCTTCTAACTAAAACGTTAAAGTTTATGAAAATTTATTCAATCATCGAAAAACCTGAAACAACTGTACAAAAAATCGATGGAATAATTAGGAATTTTAGTTTTTTTTTTTAGAGTTCTACGAAAATTCAGTTGTTAATGAAATACATGATATTGAAAAAAAAAAATTTACATTGCAATCTGTAACAAAATTTGGAAAATGTTTGGTGACAGAAGTTTTCGTCAAAAATGGATAGTATTTTACCTTATAAACACATTTGTAAAGTATTTTTGCAATCTTTGGTGAGTTTTCGATATATAGGTACCTATGTACGAAAACATTTTCCAATTCCGTAATTCATTTATATCGTATTTCTAAAAACAAGAAAACGAATTGTATCTTTTAAAACTAAAATTTTGATGTCAACACTTATTTTTATCGAAAACAATTATTTTCTAGAGCAAAAAGAAGTGTATATTTGGCAGCTTACATGACCGAAATTTAAAATTTTACTTAATGTTTTAAGAAAAACAGTAAAAAATGCCTACTTGGAGAATAATGTATGTTAAAAAAAGTTATTGGCCATATAAATAAGCCAAAAGATTGCAAAAATATTTCACGAGTATGTTCAGTAGTTGAACTTCTATTTTAGCGAAAAAGTATTTCAGTGTTATTAAATAATTGCTAATTACTCTCTGAATCTGAAAAAGTCAAACTTCACTGTTTTTCAGTAGTGTGTTCTGCAAAAAAAATAATTATTCATATTAGTGCTCGAAAATTGCGGATATGCACTCTTTCCTTTAGTGCATATTCACTTGGAGGTTAAAGACATTATTTTTTCACTACTAAATCAGTAAAATTTCACTTATTCAGCAGGGTATATTTTTTTTAAAACAGTAATGAAAGTTATTTCACTTTTTTCAAGTTAAAAAGAGTACGAACATCCTGATAAAAACTCACCCCTTCCGAAAGCAAAATATTTACCCGTAGTTTCTAAAATACACACCATGATTTCACGATTTATTTCTGCAAAAAACGCATTATAAAACATCGATAAATATCGAAAACATCAGCATCCCCGTGTATTTTCTTCCCATAGCCTCGATTCTTTTTTTCTCTTTCCTCTTTTTTACTTCTCCTTTCCCGTGTCGGTGTGTGTCCGCTGCACTCGTTAAAAGCGTCTGGCGACTGTTGGGGGTGGTGGTGGGGCGAAGGGCAAAAGGGGGGAGGGGTAGGGGCAAGGGAGCCGAAAAGCGATAGAGAGAGAGAGAGAGAGAAAGTTTCGCGTCACTCTCGCTTTCGTTCCCCCACTTTATCGCGCTCCCCCCTTCCCGAACTTACCGCGGGTACCTTTCCCCTTCACTCTCACTACGCCCGATTCGCTCGCGACGCCCTTCACTGTTTGAACTTGAATTTCATGAAGATTCCCCGAGCGACCGCGATGGATTTTTCGGGGCAATATTCCTAGGCGCGGAGTTAAATTAGGAGACTTTATTTTCGCGCCCGCGCGAGCTTTACGAAAAATCGTTTGAACTTGGTGTTATATACACGGGGTGGGGGGTTTCGATAGCGTTCGGGGTAGTGGTGGGGGGTCTCTAGGGTGACTTTTTCTCCTGTATCAATTGAAATTCGAAGTGTTTCATGTATTCTCGTTTGTAGTCAGACACGGTTCAATGAAGTTTTTCATGGCGGACAAAATGAAATGTCAGAAGAGTCGGAATATTTTTTTTTATATTGAAATATTTATAATATCATAGACAGAGGGGGTGACCGAGTTTGTTTGTTTATTTTTTATTTATGCAACAGCTTGAAGAGTTAAATACTATTTGCCTTATGTGTCATCAAAGAAATTGGTAACTGAAAATATTATATGTGTATTTACATTATGTGGGAAGATGTGGAATAACAAGAATTTGTGTAATTCATGTTCGTATAAGATACATGGCAAGACTAACTAGTAATTCAAAAAATGAATATTTATCACATTAAATGCAAAAACTAGAAAAGTGATTCAGACATTTCTAAAACAAACCAATTAAAATGAAATGATTTCATCGGTATCACGTAAAAATAAATTATAATTTACTTTCCCCGACAAAGGATGATAGGTTTTTGATGAAAAGTGAATTTTGCGACAGAAGAGGTTTTTCAAAAAGCTTATAACGGGAAACAATTTATTTACATCGAAAATGTGGATCTGGTTTTTTGTTTCATAAAAATCGGATCATTATTGCGGAAAATAAGATGGCCAAAAATTAAGAACTTAATAATATAATAACTTTTAAACAAGAGCTAACTTTGCAAAATGCTTTGGCAGGGATGTTTCAAGGATCATATACAATCGATTTTTGATAATGAGACTGCAAAGACACATGAAATGATTGAGTAGTAATAAAAAATTATATAAGTTTCTAATAATGATGTAAACAAATTACGCCTATTGTGCATAAACGATAAAAGTGAAAAATCAGAATTTACTCTAAAATTTCACTCAACTTTTAGAATCATCACTTTCCTTAATATGGTTTATGACAAACAATATTCGAAAAAAAAAGCAGAGAAAATGGTAATTTTTTTTTCTACATGTTTTTAAAAACCATTGTCTCTCCCATTCCGCTACAAATAGGAAAAAAATAGCTTGGATTTCCGTAGCTCGCCTGAAGTCGAAACTTTTTCGCCTCGATTTCTTCTCATTTCTAGGTCTCTCGGGCTATCATTTTTTTTTCTGCTTTTTTTCAACTGCGAGATTTTGGCCGGTTCCTGCTCTCGATGGATAAAACGAATCGGATCGAAGCTCGCGAAAGCGGCGTTTGCACTAGAATCCCCCCCCCTTCTCCCCCTACCCCTCTCTATCCACCATCTTAATAAAAAAAAAGCATTCGCCGTCCCGCAAGCGAGCTTGGGTTACCTCTTTTCTCTTCGGCCAATTTTTTCTCTTTTTCATTATTGCTTGAAATTTCATACTCGGAACAATAATCATGATTTTCTTTATAAAGATTTAATTTTTATTCATTGTTAAAAAATATAATCGTAAAAGATTGATATTTTTTGTTACAAAGTTGATTTTTATATAAATTCGAGAAAATTATATGGATTTGAAGTGACAAGAGAAATTTGAATCGAAATTCATATGAATAAGAAATGCAGAATTAATAGAATTTGATCGTTGTTGATTTAATTGTTCTGTATTATTTTATTATTGCTTGAAAATTCATACTCGGATCAACAATCATGATTTTCTTTCTAAAGATTCAATTTTTACTGAATGCCAAAAATTGTAAGTCCAAAAAATTGAAATTTTTTTTTTTTTTTTTTTTTTTTGAATTCAAAGTGACAAGAGAAATTTGAAAAACACATTTTTTTCATTGGACTAAGAAATGTAGAGTAAATATAATTTTATCTTTGTTTATTTAATTATACTTTGTTATGAATACAGATTTGTTTTTCTTTGGTATTATTCATTTTAAATTATTTTAAAAAACTATGTATCAGATTCCTGAAGAGGACTAAAAAATAATGCTCTAAAGATGAAAAAATAATGAAGAAGCTGATTCTGAATTATCGTTGAATAAATAGAATTATGAATATGAGAAAAAGAGCGCGAAAATGTTAAGAAGGAACGAATTTTTGATTATTTGTGTAGAAAGTTTTTTGTAAAAATTTTTTTGTTGAAAGAATTGATTAATCAAAGTAACCGTAAAGAGGAATACTTTTTTAAAATAAAAATAACGTATATTATCAATTTTGAAATATTTTCGAATGAACTCTGTCAGTTTGAACTATCAAAAAATTACAAATAATAGTAGTACATTACTAATTTAATTATTGGTTTATGCCTACTAATTGAATCACTAAGTTATAATTGAAGGAAAAGATTCCCGGTCATTTTTCCGAAATGTCATTATTTCCCGAATGGCCATTTTCCCGAAAGTATTAATTTCCAAATTTCGGTTGGAATTTCACTTTTATTTCAATTAAATACATTTATGAATTTCATAGAAGAGTCTTCAATAGAAACAGTCATGGTAAAAGTTTATAATTTAAAAATTCTAAATTTTATTTTATTACAAAATTACAAAATTTTAATTTAAAATTTTATTTCACATTGATTGAAAAATATAATTTCAAAATTTTATTCACAAATAAAAAATTTTTATTACAATTTTGAAATTGAAAAATCGCAAATGCGTAACCATGGCATTTCTAGACATTTAGACTTATAGGAAAATTCCCCGTTCGGGAAAATTAAAAACCCTTCGGGAAAACGGATTCAGGAAAAAGACCGTTCGGGAAAATTGTTTTTCGGGAACATGGCCGTTCGAAAAAAGACCTTTCGTGAAAATGGTCGGCAACGGAAGGAAAATGTGAATAACTTATTCAAACTTAAGTATAGACATTTACTCCCGTAAATCACTGATCACATTAGTAATAAACTAACTAATTGTTATGCCACTTACAAGTTTAATTAATTAAAAGATAAACTTATGAATAGCTAATTTATTTAGTAGAATTTGACTATTTTCTTAACTAACTTTTGAGATTTTACTCGATTCTATTCATTCAATTGTGGATCTCTGACCTACTAATTGAAACCAAAAAAACACTCTAACACTTTTTTGAAAGGATTTTGACGCAAACCGTCAATTTCTATATTTTTTCACCCTGCCCGAAATTTTCTAGCCCGAACAAATATTATAACCTTTCCTCGAAAGGCGGAAATTCGTTTCGTAGTCGAGAAGTAATGAATGGAACGCGTTCACTTTCCGGAGACGATATTTTTTCGTTTCGGTAGCATGTGCGAGCTTTGAGAGCGTATAAACAAATTTCCGAAACGAGAAGTGAGTGGGTTTTTTTTAGATATGTGCGAGGGACAGATGGTGGGAAAAATTCGTGTCGGCGATATAGGGATGGAAAATCAGGGCTGCATGGAAACAGATCGAGGATGAAGCGGGAGCTTCCGGCGAGGAATAAGGGAGGACGGGATTTATCGGCGATCGCGTTGTCGCGGTGTAATCAAACGCCCGGGAAGTGGGAATTCATTGATGAAATTGCTCGCGTTTTTTTCGTGCCTCGAATTTCCGGTCGTGAAGTTAACAAAACATAAAAGTTTATAATTTCAAGCATGAAAATATAGATATTTTGAGATAGGAAGAATATTCTGAGAGAAATTGACTTTAGTTCCGGTACAAAATGCGTTATGAATCTATACAATCGCGGGTAGAAAAATGAAAAGTATACCGAAAATATACCAAATATACCAAGTCACCTAAAAGTATGCGTTTGTGCCAATAGGCATACTTTGGTTGACTTTAGAAAAAGCCTCCAAAAGTCTACCAAAGTAAACCAAAAGTAGACTTTGGTATATTTTATTTT
>JAPYZL010095836.1:0-23037 GCA_030522825.1 Platygaster orseoliae
ATTACTTTGAAGGGGACAAAATAGATATTCATGAATAAATAAATAATTCTTGAAAAAACATGAAATTCGCGATACTTTTTGAACAAACCTCGTATACTGTATCAAATTTAATCCTTCCTAGTTAAAAATAGTTCTATTAATGGTTAAAAATTGTTCTATCATAGGACATAAGAAGTTTCACAAAGACCTGGAACCAGAATCAGCTTTGCTCATATACTCGATACTTCTTAAAAGTTTTACTATGGTAGGACAAAAGAAGTTTCACAGTGTGAAACTCACTCTATCTCACCATAAATTTAAATCCTATCTAAATATTCTAAAAAATGTCACAAAATTCATGGTATGAAAAAACTCTGTAGCTGACTGTCTTTTTTTTCGTATTTTTCTAAGTATTTGGATGCCCTCTGGGAAAAAATATCCCAACTCTGTTCTGAAATCAGAGAATTAATAGAATTAAGAGAAATAAAAAATTAAAATTAGAATTCAAAACTGGTCGATGTGAAATTTTTATAATAGAAAAAATTCACAGATATCGAGTTACGTGATCAAAATAATCCACAAAATTTTCTCTTATTTTTGAATTGGATTCTAAAAATAATCAAGACCCAAAAATTTCGGAATATCGGAATTAAAACTCACGCTTTTCAGTGGCGGCAACGGATTTGCTGGACGCAATGTCAGCCGGTGGTCGAAGGTAAACGACGGTCGCGGTGATATTGTCCTGCGAGTGTTGCCTCTTCGCAAAGTCCACTAAATGCCGAGCCGCTTCCCCGTGTTTCTCTACAAATGCAAAATTAACCGTTTTTTTTCTTCGTTCAACCCAAGAAAAATCAACATAAAACGAAAAAAAAAAAGAAATAGTATATTATTGTGAGTTTTGGAAATGTCTGTTTTAACGAAACGAAAGTTTACGGTCCGAGTCGAAGCCGAGGACTGTAATCGTTTCACCAAATAAGGCAATTTCCAAAATTCGCAATACGATATTTTATTCACAGTTTGCTAATAGTTAACGTCCAAATATCACATTATTAGTAAATTGTGAAAAAAAAAACATTATGCTTAAATTATTTTCATAGGATTTAAGTTAGATGAACTTCCATTCAAACTCCTCCCGAAATCCAAATATGATTAATTCTGATTTCATGTAAAAATATGAAAAAGTTATGGTGATAAATAATAAATGTACAAGTATTAAAAAATATTGCATAAAATAATAATAAACAAGAAAATAAGTGAAAACTATCAAAAATGTACTTACTGAAATCTATACAATATAGCGAATTGTTTCATGTAAGTTCTTAAAATTGAATGATATTTAGAATTAATAATTTTACAAAATTAAAAGTAACAATAATCCTAATTACAGAAGAGCTTTATTTAAACGAAATTCGTATTATAAGTGTTTAGCTATGATAACGTAGAAAATAAAAATTTGAAAAATTGTTTTATTCTAACTCAGTGAATAATAAAGAAAAACTAGAATCTACGGAAACGTTAAAAATCTAGATAGAAATTCAGATAAATGTCAAAGAATCTTTTAAATCATTCAAAATTATGAAAAATACTTAAAACGATAGAATTATATTGAAGGAACATTTGTTGAAAGTTTAGACAAATACCTACAATCTTTAAAATTTTGAATTATATAGCATAAAATTCTTAAAAAACGTATACAGTAATGTATAGAAATACCTAAAATCTATGAAAAAACTAGAATACGATATAAAATCTTATGGACACTAGCAAAAATATAAAACTGCAAGTGATTTATAAAATACATAAAATTTACATAGACGTAATTGTCCCCGTAATTTATAAAATTACTAAAAATCGATCGAAATTTGAATTCTAGAAGTTTATACAGCAATCTCAAAAAATACTGAAAAATCCTCAAAATTTTCATGAATAGGAAAAAAACGCAAAAAATACTAGTAATTTTTTAATACTTAAAAAAAAATTTTCTCACAAGTTTATAAAACTTTGAATCCTCAAACATATAATTCTAAAAATCTATATTATATCAAACAATGAAAATAATCGAACATTTTTTAAATTGTAGAATTACTATAAGAATACAAAAAAAAAGTACTCAAAATAGTTGAAATTTTTAATACTATAGCATCGAGTTTTAAGAATCTATAGCTCGATCCATAAAAATACTAGGAATCTATTTGAATACCAGAAAATATAACACAGTTTATTAAATAACGCACAATACGAAATTTATAAAAATCTTTGAAATATATCAAATTCTAGACAACTGTACAAAAATCCATAATAATATCAGAAAATCTGTTTTAGAGAATCATAAAAAATATGAAAAATACCAAAAGTAAAAGAAAAAAAAAATTAACCTGAATCACTTGAAAATCACAAAAATCAAATTTCATTATATTAAAAACGAATATAAAAAACGTATGAGAGAGAGACAGAGAGAGAGCAAGTTACTTAAAATCCATCATAAAAAATTTTTTCATGAAACTCATTAGAGGATAAAAATTTCCCTAGATTCAGTGATTACAATTCAATTTCCCAGATTCGGGGATTAAAATTCCATTCATTAGGTTAATTAAAATGCGATGATCAAGTGAGAGTCTCTTTAAATAAACCAAGTATTTGAAATGCTTTCTTGTAACGAACCGAATGGCATTTGGGAACAATAATAACGGTACGGCTTAAACTTTCTCGCGTGTACCGAGAGTGTGCGTCATGCGCGAGGTACATGCCGAGTGTCGGGACCAAAGAAATTTATCGGGACTGATTACGATCGCGATTTGCGAAATAAACGAGCCATTTCAAGTCTAGTTTGAAAAAGGGCTTTTTTCCCACGATTACACGAACGTGGAATTGATTAAGACGTCGAGTTTTTTTCTTCTTCTATCGGGTTACGTCAATGCTTATGGTAGCGGTGAGGGCTGAAGAGGTAATTAATTGCATTTTTCTTGTTTCTTTTGAATATAAAAAAAGATCTGATTCTTCGATAATTAAGATTTACGATGATTAATAATTTTCGAGATGAAAATTTATCGTTTTGTGAATGTGCAATTTTGAAGTTAGACTTACGAACGTTCCTATTTTTGAAAAATTACAAATGACAATTAAAAATTAATTTAGAATATGTAATTAGCATATTTTATGAGTATTTTAATCTGGAATATTAAAGGAAAAAAATTTGGTATATTTTTTTGTTGTTGCTGTTGCTGTTTTTTTGTTTAAGGAATATTTTTGTACTGTTTCAGAATCCCTACATTACAGAATTCGATTTTTGATATTTATGCATTTTGGAATTTTCAAACAAAATTATTGTTCCTTGTTTAATCATATAAATGAATATTGTTCTTTGTTAAAAAAATAAAATAATAATGTTCAAATCACTAACTGATACAAAAAAAAAATTATATTGAACCTATAATTTAATACTATTATAATTAAATATTATAAAAATGAATATTATCATTCGAAAAATGTAGAAAAAGTTGTTTAAATCTGCGTCTATCGACACTTTTGGGCCTCGATTTTCAACGAATAAGCGAGGTCGATGCACCATGCATCTCCGCAAAATTTCGGTACGCGCGATACGCGATGGTGTGCATCGCCCATCGTACTTGACGTCCCGACACGCGACGTTTAACGACGTACAAGTACTCCTGATGCGCTTTACGTTCATGACAAATCTTTCTCGCTCGCGCGATTTTCGTTTTGCGCTTTTTGGCCTTAGCCCGAAATCGCGTTTTAGACTCTATTCGGCGAATCTCATTACAACGAGTTAAGCTTTTCATGATATAGATCGAATTTCGCCTGCAGTTCACTGATCGAGAGCAAGATGAAATCCTGAACAAATTTTCAGGTGTTTTCTAGATCTGCTAGAAGTTTTTTCTCTGCATTTCACGGAAAATTTTAGATCAAAACTAGATTTTCCGTGGAAAATATAATCAGAATGTGTTTTCCAAAAATTCACAGAAAGAATTTTTTTTTCAACAGTAGCTTTTTTTTGTTGCCTCAACAAATCTTTTTTGTTACCAGAGCACAGTTGCCATGCAGTGAAGTTTGATGCATAATGATTATATTCTGCACCGAGAAAAATGGTTTAGTAACAGCAACCATTGATTTAGTAAAATATGGACCCACCAAAGTTTTGGGTACTACAACCAAAACTTTGGTTAGTGCAACCAATACTTGTGTTATAGCAACGAATGTTCAATTTTTATGACTAATACTTAGGTTGCAATAACCCAATATTTGGTTATCATACCTAAAGTTTTGGTTGTACTACGCAAAATTTTGGTGGACTTATATTTTACTAAATAAATGGTTGCCGTAACCAAAAGCTTCTCTCCGTGTGGTAGCAAAAAATATTTGTTGAGGCAACAAAAAAATAAGCTACTGATTCAAAAAAAATTCGTTCTGTCAAGTTGTGTTTTAACAGCACATCTTTTTACTGATAAAGGAAATTCTTTTTTTTCGTGCAGTTTTCCAACTTTTTCCAACGGAAAATTAAACTAATCAATTCCATTTTTAGTGTCTAAATAAGAACTGATGGTCATTTCATTATGGATATGAAAATAATACAATTTTTTTTTCAATATCTTAGCGCACAGTGAAAAATACTTCATTATTGAAAAAATTCATTAAAATTAAATTATTATTATTTTTTACTAAAAGATATTACATTTTTTTATAGAAAAATAAAGTTGACTTTACCTATTTATAAAAAAACTCTTCCTCATGACTCTAAAAAGTGGAATTATTCAAAAAGTAATTTATATACGAAATAGTAAATTTATTATTTTTTCTAGATTGTTGATTACATCGCAACTACTTTATGGTGTTCATTAAAATGATTTTAGGGATAACGACGGTCATAAATCGTTTCCAAATAATAAAAAAAACCCCTAAATTTTTTCAGATATTGAAAATACTAGATATTTATTTACAAAATACTATAGTAAAGAGACTGTTCCCTAAAAAGTTTATTTAAATACACGAAATCATAAAACTTTGCATTCTAGTACTTAATTCTATGAAAAATAAAAACTATTCATAAAAACACTGAAAATCTATAAAAATACTCAAAAATCGTTAAATATTTACATTTTTAGATATTTACAATTTCAATATGAACATGAAAAAAAAAACGATTTGCTGTATCAGCAAAAAGATGTGCTGTTTTAACACAATTTGACAGAACGAATTTTTCTTGGTTCTTACAGCAGTAGCTTATTTTTTTGTTTCCTCGACAAATCTTTTTTGCTATCAAAACACATCATTTCTGATAGCAAAAAATATTTCTTGAGGCAACAAAATAATAAGCTACATTCGCCCTGTCAAGTTGTGTTGCAACAGCACATCTTTTTGCTGATATAGTATATTAAATATTCTAAATAATAATAATTATTATTTAATTATTTATGACGTTTAATTTTTTCCATTAAATTATACGAACATAACTGAATTGATTCAATGTTTTAAATTTATAATAATAGGTACATAATACAATTTAATTGCATATAATTTAATAAAAATAAAACGGTAATGTGTAATCATATTAAAAGTAAAATTCAATAGTATGGAAATTTAAGTATTTTTGATGTTCATTTACTATTTATAAATTTTCTTCCCAAGCTCAGAAACGGAAATTCAACAACCAAAACTTTAGGTATGATAACCAAAAATTGGTTATTGCAACCTAAGTGTCAGTCATAAAAATTGAGGATTAGTTGCTAGAACACAAGTTTTGGTTGTTTTACCCGAAACTTTAGTGGGTCCATATTTTACTAAATCAATGGTTGCTGTAACCAAACCATTTTTCTCCGTGTGGAAATCTTTTCCTCTCCTTAACATATTCTTTAAGCACGCTACGAGGTAAATAGAATCAGAAAATGTCGATATGTTCCAAATGAATTTTTCTTTCTAACTCAAAATCATCCCTTATCCACGTAAAAGTCACGCGAACGTGATAAAAATGTCGGCTCAATTCCCATGGGCAGCGAATTCGTTCGGCCGCGAAATAAAAATAGATCGGATGGGGGTTTCTTCCCGGGATATAAGGTTTCTCTCGAGGCCTGCACGTAGGCCGTCTGGAGGATGCCTTTTTATTTTATTCACGGAATATTTACGATGCCCGAGGATTCCATTACTTTTTGATAAGAAGAGGAAATAAAAAAAGTCCTTTTTCGCGAAAAGTAGCATTTCTTTTCTTCCCCCGGGGCGAAATAGTCCCTTCTCTCGGGAGAATTCACGTGGAGTAAATTTGAGGACTTTCCCTTCTTCACCTCAAGGTGAAAATCTTTATTCGGAATTTTGATCAATGAAACATTGAAATTATGAATGAATAGTAAATCAATTCTTTAAGTAGATAGGTTAATGAGTTCTTGGTCCTTGGTTCGAATCCAATCTCTATGGAGAAATTTCATCACACAGACTGAAAGATTTTAAATAACATAGGAAAAGAAGAATTCTTTGCATCAGTAAAAAAATGTTGTTTTACAGAATGTGATAGAACTGGACTGAAAAAATTTTTTCAAGCAGTAACTTATTTTTTTGTTGCCAGGGCACAATCATTATGCATAAAATTCCATTGCATTGTAATTGTACTTTGGTAGCAAAAAGATTTGTTGAGGCAACAAAATAATAAGCTACTGCTGTTAAAAAAATTAATTATAAAAATTCGTGAAAAAACCATTAGAGATTTATAGTATTTTATAGATTTGTGTTTTCTTTAGTATTTTTTCGTAAAATTTCAAGATTTTCAAGTATTTTTATATACTTCCAATAATTTTATGGGTGGTTTTTAATACTCATAGAATTAAGCAATAAAATTCAAAGTTTTGTAATTTCATGTATTTTAATAAATTTTTCAAGGAACAATATATTTGATATACTATTTCGTAAATAAATGTTAAGTACTTTCTGTATCTGAAAAAATTCAGGAACTTTTTTTTATTATTTGAAAATGATTTATCACCTTCGCATTGAAAAATTCCACTAAACTCATTTTAATGAACACCTTAATGCAGCTACGGTGTAATTATGAAGCGGTGTAATCAACAATGTAAGAAACATAATCAATCGGATATTTTGTATTTAAATTATTTTTTCAATAATTTCACTTTTTAGTGTCATAAAAAAATTACCATGATTGCTGAATAACTGTATACAGAAGTAATTTTTTTGTAAGAAAAATCAACTTTTTTACTCAAGAAAAAAAGTTAATATCTTTAAGTTAAAAATGACAAAAATTTAATTTCAATGAATTTTTCATAAAATGAAGTATTTTTCATAATGCGCTAAGATATTGACATAAAAATAATTTTCTTTTCATGTTTATGATAGAATGATCATCAGTTCTTATTTAGACACTAAAAATTAATTCGATTAGTTTAATTTTGCATTAGAAAAAGTTGAGATATTGTGCACGAAAAAAAAGTGTTTCCTGTATCAGCAAAATAATTTGCTGTTTTAACACAACTCGACAGACGAAGTTTTCTTGCAAAAGTAGCTTATTTTTTGTTGCCTCAAAAAGTTTTTTTTCACTACCAGAGTAGAATCATTATGCATAAAATTTCACTGCATGATATTATTAAATAAATTATGTATTGTTGATGGCGATTCAATCGTTCAATTAAAAAATTTTCTTTGGCATATTGAATCGAATGAAGTTCACATACATTTCGAGACTTTTATTAATTCAAGAATCATATAATTTGTTTAAATTATATCAAATAAAAAACTTGAATTTCGAGATCAAGTTGTTACGTACCGCTTTTGAATATTTTGTGCATTGTCAAAATAAGTAATTAAGTTTTCTTTTCAATTTTTCAAAATTTTAACTGTTTTTGTATCTGTTAATATTTCCGAAAACCAACTTTTAATAAGATGAAATTTCAAACAAAATAAGCAAAGGAAAAGTTCTAGAAATTTGTAAACTATGGAGTTCGCCAGAATATGAGAAAATGGTAAAATTCTGACAAATTTTCCTGGAAAAACTACTTGATTGTAAGAAAATATATTGGTACAAGAATTTTTTTTTCGCAAAACTCAAAGTTAATGAACTTTAACCAAAGCTTTAGTTACTGCAATTCAAATTTGTTAATCAGAACCAAAAAGTTTAGTTATTATAATTTAAAGCAATCTAGTAGTTTTCAGTATTTGGATTCAGGGATTTTTCTTATCATTTACTCGTACGATTTAACATTTTTAAATTCAGAAAATCTAATCGAAATTTGAACAAATCAAGAATAGCAGATCGAAGATCTGACATTAAATTTTCAAATTTCAAAAATCATAATCTACCAAAAACACCAAGAAAATTTCGTGAAATTTCCAGTTTCTAAAAGTCCAAAAACGATTACATTTCTCGAATTCTTCAAAATTCCATTCACATCAGTAACCGAAGATTTAATAAAATATGAACTCATCAAAATTTGATTCAGACATCTAAAGATTTGGCTATCCCAAAAACAGATCAAACATTATCATAAATATTGATTGTTTGGTTGATACTATGAAAGAGAGAGTATTAATAAATAATGCACGACTATACTATAAGTACAATTTAAACATTGCTCTATCTTCCTAACATTTTTATAGTACAATCATGAATGATCTCTTTCATGTAAGGTCCTTCCAAAACATCAGATTTTATCATCATCGTTGCCAAGGCATTTATACAGCTTTATTTTGATGTTGCGAAGACATAATCTTAACTCAGTTTCGGTTTTGAAAAATTTCATTCTCCTGAAGCGATTGTCATTAGAATTATCAATGAAATTCTGTGCATAATTCTGAAGATTTAATTTTCAAATTTTATTTTTAAAGAATTGCGGTGATAAGTTCGTTTCGTCCACATCGAAAAATTTATCATTTTGCAGGTATGCTGCTAAATTATTACAACAAATTCGCAGCTGTAAGTCACCAATTTTTTTTCCTTTCATGAATTAAAATGAAATCCTAAATGATCGGGAAATCCTTTGAATTCTCGCAATTTGCTTTGAATGTATTCGTATTAATAATGTAAAATGAATTTGACATTTCATAATTTCCATGATTTCTCGATCCTAAAAAATCACTGATTTCGATACCGAATCTACCAAAATCGACTGATCCTCCCCACAACCGAAACAGCCTAAGTAACTGATTCAATAGCCATTAAGTTGAATTAACTGATTTTTCAGTGAGCCAATAACTACTGACAATCAGCTGCTTTCAACTGATTCCAATTTATAGAATCTAACCACTGGACAAAATTTACTCAAAACCGGTAAAAAAAATCCTCTAAAATCATCGATTTCGATCCCGAATCTACCAACATCGACTGATCCTCCCCACAACCGACCCAACCCCTAATGAACACCAAAAAACCGTCTACCACGGGGCACACCCGTCTATCAAAACTCCGGACACGCGCGATCGATCCGCTTTTTCCTTTTCCTCGTCTCGAAACAACGCACTCATTGCTATCGAAAAGCACCTCATTCATTTATGCACGGCGTTGCACAAACCGCACCAAAGATTTATCATTCCCATTAATCCTCGATACATAGTATACACCGTCTCGCGCACCAATTATGCAAAAATGACGAGATAGTTTCACAGGAAATTGCATGAATAACGAGCAAGCGGAGAAAAATTCGATATTACGAAGGTGGGAAAAAATCACCGCACTTTTGCTGCAAAATAGGCAGGTATTGGGCGGTGGTGCATGAATTCGATGTACTTTAAGTGAATATATGGGGGATTACCCGCGAGCGGAAGAGGAAGAGAAAAGGAAGACGACCGGGACAGCGACTGTACGGGCGTGGCGCTCCGCGATGAACTGAGTTGCCGGTCGGAGCCAGTGACTGTTCCACGTACCTCCGGCGCCGAGCGATGGCGATTCCGTTCGAGGAGTGAGTCACGTAAGCCGCCAGCCAGCCAGCCAAGCCAGCCAGCCAAGCCAGCCAGTCAGTCAGTCAGTCAGTCAGGCAACCACCCTCGGCGATTATGTCTGGGATACTCGACGACTTTCAGTCTGTCAACTTGACGGAAAATGAAAATCACGGAAAATAACTGACAGAAACATTCATCGCGTTTCTGTCAGCTTTTTTATGGCAATTCCATTGTCAGACAAGACTCTCTTCTTCTCGGTTCATTGAGCATTGGCATCACCTGCTGTAGAATCCGTTCCCTGACATTTTCACAAATTTTGTATCAAATTTGATTCCTTGACGTTTCAAACGCAATATTGTTAGATATTGTCTTCGAAATTTCATTATGTATTCGGCGATTCAAGACGAAGAATTTTGGATGGGGTCACATAAGGATGCACTGCCAGACAGTCAGGCAAACACCCTCAGCGATTGTCTGGGATACTCGATGACTTTAAGTCTGTCATCACCTGCAGTAGTCTGTCATCACCTAAATAACTTATAATTCCAATTGTCTAACAAACCAGTAAAGTCAACAATATTTTTAGTTTTCACTAAAAATGAACAATTTTATTATTATTATTATTATTATTATTATTATTATTATTATTATTATTATTATTTTTCAACCTATGAATTACCTCTCTTCACTCATATAGCTGACATATACTATCAAATAAGAATCGCAGAACCCATATAAATAGTCAAACTTTACTTTTGATTGCGATTGTACAGTTCCTCGTTAAAAAAGATAGAGGATCTCTTTTCCTCTTTCCATCCCGCGTTGCCATTATTTTATCTTATCTGGCTCCTCTTATGTACGCGAAATGTTCCCAGATTACATCTCCCATGTATTCCATTTCCTCCCTTCCTTATCGGAACTTGGCGAATTGGATCTACTGATCTAACAGTTTTCGGAGATTCCGATTTGGGGTTGAAAAAAAGTAAAAATAACCTTTTTCTAATAGCTTCCGAAATTCTTCTGAACTTCTCATGTTTGATTCATCCCTGTGATTGGGATCCAACTCTCTTGGGACATAGGGAATATTCTCCAAAACTGAGGAAAGGCCATAATTAATGATAAATACGATTCGAGCAAGGGCGAATTCTCCCTTGTTTTACAAGACTTGCGCAAGGAGTTGCGTGGGGAACAAAAGATTTCAAGGAGGAATCCAAAGAACTAGAATAAGCAAACACCAAAATGTAAAAGGCTATCTACTTTCCGAGTGGGAAATGAGTTTCGTGCTCACGGTGATAAATCACTTTATTTACCCCACACGGCCATGTCGATTTTGCCGCTCTAATGAAAGAAAACGCGAGCCCTCTGCCTCGTGAACGTACATACATCAATAATTCCCGAGTCCGAGCTGTCTATTATCAGTTTTATGAGACTTTCAAAGCGCGAGCAACTATATATTGAATAATGTCGACATTTTTTCAACTGCTTCGTTCGGCATTAATGGGAAATGAATCATTATATAATTTCCAAGGTTCGACAAAGTAGAAACGTTTTGAGACAAAAAGCGGTGTCACAATGTAAAAATCAGTATAAATAGTGAATGGAAGTATTCATCGATTGTTTTTTAATGTTCCTCTGAAATGATGAGAAATTTTTGGAATCTCTCTGTCTTGAATGATGTACATAGTCTTTCTCAATAATGCCTTCCATTTTTTTAAACATGTAATCAAATGTGATACAAATGAAGGCATTAATGAAACAGACTGTACCTACTTTCATTAATGTCGACATTTTGTCAAAGTCACTTTTTGCATTAATGGGAAACGAATCATTTGAAGACGCAAAGTGATATCACAGTCTAAGAGTAGAAGATTAGTGTGGCTATAGGGTTCTGGTCCACTTTAAAGTGGGAGTAGTCACGTGGTATAAAAAAGTCAGGACAGTAGAAATCTGACTTGAAAACAGTAAAGGTAAAAAATGGAGATATTCATCGATTGTTTTTTAATGTTGCTCTCAAGTTATGAGAAGTATTTGGAATCTTCCTGTCTTGAATGATGCACCTACTTCCATTAATGTCGACATTTTTTCAACTTCACGTTATGCATTAATGGGAAACGAATCATTTAAAGACGAAAAGTTAAATCACAGTATAAGAGTAGAAAAGTAGTTAGGCTAGAAGGGTTGTAGACCACTTTGGAGTGGGAGTAGTCACGTGGTATGAAAAAGTCAGGACAGTAACATCGAAAGTATCAAAACACCCCATTTTTCGAGTACATAACCTCAAATATCATATAATTTTAACGAGATAGACTTAGTCTGAATTTGGATTCAGATGCTAGGTAAAAAATAACATTAGAAAAAATCCCTAGCTTTTCAACAACAAAACCTTGCAGACCTGTGTTATTTTCGGAAAATTGTCCCGTGGAAAAAGGGTCTTTCAGAATCATGAATTCGAAAAATAACTGAGAATTATGAAGTTCGAATAAAATCACTAATTTTTCACGAGGAAAGGGGGAGGATTAATGATAAATTTACGGAAAGTCGCGGATGAGGCAGAACGTATGAGCGATAATGACGATGTAATAAGTGCCAAGTTCGAGTGGCGTGCGCTCGCGGGTCGATGTACGAGGCGACGTGCGATGCGGAACCAATGTCTGTGATTATAGATATTAAAGCCGCGGATCGTTTCGAGGAGAGAACAATCTCGGAGAAAGTTCATCTGGCAATTAAACTATTTCTACTGGAAAATCGAGCGCGCTTTTTCTCGTCGTATATAACGCGTAACGTCGTGCCTTAAAGAGGTTCCGTCGTTTTTACTGCAGCAAGAATGAAACGACTTGATTTTAAAAGTATGAAAAACCAAGTGGCAGTACATTTGTATGAAAAATAATAACGAAATTTTTAAGGAAAGACGTTTTTCGTCAAAGTCTGCGAAAAAATTGTCTCTTCCTTGTACTTGATGCTATCGAAAAATCTCTGGCTTTTTTTCACCGTCCCAGCATTGAGACCAAAATCGGATAACGACGCGTCTTCCATGCATTTTCGCTCCTCGCAGATTACAAAGGCACGAAAAAAATTGTCTTTTTACCCGCCTAACGCCCACTTAAAGCATTCTGCGGAGGCCACACCTGTTCGATTGATCGCCCTTCGCGTGTAGGCTATGCATCCGACTTTGCTTGCTTGTACGTGCATCTCTCCAGCAAAAATCGCTCCAACAAAACAGCTGATTTTCTGATTCATTCGCCAATGATTTAAGATAACGTGGTGATTTAACGCCAGGCGAGTTTTTTTCTCGTTTTTTTTTTCAATGGAAAATGAACTTTTTTCCATGCATTACACAGAATTTTTAGCAACACTCGTCTTTGACTCGCATTACAACCGTCAATTTTCTGAGATTTTAGATCATGCTTCAGATATCGCACACTATAAGACAACTAATTAATTTTTCAAAGTCTAATTACACTTTCGAAAACAATTTGCTCAAAATTTCAGTTCGTGTAAAAGTATAGACACGATCGAGTAAACGTCATGTGAAGGCAGTGTAAACAGTTCGTTATGCATGGTTTGCATGAGCTTCACATACAGTTGTTTGGAAACTTTCGCGAGCTCCCATGTAAACGTTATATCCAGTTCAAATGAATTTTAGATTATACTCGATCCACCGGAATAAACGCTTGAAAATAGAACCAAAGTTTAGAGGCGCGGTTTTGAAAAATACAATAAAAAACGATTTTGTCCAACCCCGTGAGAAAAGTGCATGTTCTACTCTTGTTATTGAACAGAATTTTTCAGATATACAACCTTCCTTATTAATCTACTTTCGTAAAATATTAATATTCAAAGTATATAATAATTTTCATACATTCACTAAGGAACAAGAAATAGCGTATTATTGAATTTGTGGCAACTCGTAAAATATTTTTTTAACTATGTAACTGATTACGTTGATTTTTTTCAATATGGCAGTCATCAGAATTCAAAAGAATGGACTAAATCCGAAGATTTCAGTTGCTTCAATTAATAAATAAATCTAAAAAACATGAAAAATCCATGTGCATGCAATTTTCCCATAAATCTATAAAATAACAGAAAATCGATCGAAATTTGAATTTTAGAACATCGAATGACAGAAATCTTTTCATACTCAAAAACTATGTAGATATAACTTTCTCAAAACTTCATAAAATTTTAAATCCTAGAGCTTCTCATTTTGGAAATTTGTATCGAAAAACCATGAAAATCTTCAAGTTGTGTTAATACTTAAAAAATGTTAAAAAAAGCACTTAAAACATGTATTTTGAAAAATCAATCGAAATACTAAGAATCGTTGAAAATTTCAATACTAAGGCATCAAATTTTAAAGATCTATAAAGCGATTCATAGAAATACCATCAATCTATAAAAATACCAGAAAATTATTGTTCAAGTTTTAAGAATAATTTTAAAAAATGGGAACAAAACAAACTAAAATTACTGGAAATATGCATAAAAATAGTTTTTAAAAAAAGTAAAGTTATAAGTATACGTATTTAATGAAATATAGACAAAAAATTTTTTCATGTGAAAAAATCTATGTAGATTTAATTTTCTCATAAATCTGAAAATATTGAACATTTATCAAAATTCAAATTCTATACATCTATAGAGCAATTTTTAAAATACTAGTAGGCCATTGAAGTACTGGAAAATCTTTCAAAATTATGTCAATAGAAAAAAAAAGGGAGGAATACTGTAATCTATAAAAACACCGGAAAATACACGAAATTTCATTAATAACATAAAATACGTAAAATCTAAACATCTCTGAAATACTTAAAATATGTGTAGATATTATTTTCTTAATAATCTATAACAATATAAAAAATGTTGATAACTTTCATTTCTTGAGCAACAAACTCTAGAAAGTTGTATAGAAATTCATAATATCAGAAAATCCTTCAAGTCGTATAAATACTGAAGAAATGTGAAAGACACGAAAAGTATTATTAAAACAAAAAAAAAGAATCTAAACCTCAGTGACTTGAAAATTTCAAAAATTAGATTCAATACTATCGAATACGAAAATTCATAAAAACACCGGAAAATACTAAAAAATTCCATAAATAATATAAAATACGCAAAATCCAAAAATCTCTGAAATATATAAAATATGTGTAGATATTATAAGAAAATATATGAGAAAATATATAAGAAAATATTTTCTTTGAAATGTATAAAAATATTAAAACTGTTTATCACTTTCATTTCTTGAGCATCAAATTATAGAATGCTGTAAAGAAATTCATAATATCAGAAAATCTTTCAGGTTGTATAAATACTGAAGAAATATGAAAAATACGAAAAGTATTATGAAAAAACAAGAATTTAAAATTCAGTGACTTAAGGCGTGGGGATCACTGTTGACGTGCGAGAAAGACACAGAGAATAGAGAGCGCATGAGAGGAAAGGAGACGCGAAGGTGAAAGTGAAAGCCTTAAAAATTACAAAAATCAGAAAAATGTGCGACTGTGGACTCAAAATTCAGAAATCGTACTTCCGTTACCAGACCATCAAATATTAAAAACTATAAAACCCCTCCCGAAAACGTTTTCTACCTACGCCCCTGCTGTCAGTTGTTCATAAATAAATAGAAAAAAAGGAAAAAACACCGTGATTGTTAAAAAAAAGCCTTTCCATGCTAGTCAAGGGATATAAAATTGGACCTGCCCTAGCTATGACGGATAAAATCGAAGTAGGCGGAAAGGAAGTTGGGGCGCAAAAGGGGAAGAAGCCACGGTGACGTAACATCCGGAGGTCTTTGTGCCGGGAGGTGGAAAAATCGAGAAGAGCAAAAGAAGCATGGAAGTGTAGAGGAAGCAGCGAAAGATGGAAGAGAAGAAGAAACAGAAGAGGTAAAAGCGGCGGAGCGTGCAGACGGTGCACGGTACTTGGACTCTCGTACACAATACTGCTCAGAGTAAGTGTAAGAAGGTGGTATTGTGGCGTAGCCTCGTTCCCTGCTCGGCCGTTGAACGGGCTTTTTCTTCTCTGCAACGTCAAAACCACGCCAATTCGCGTTTGCTGGTGGAAAAAAAAAATCGATTTCGCAACTGCCCAGATTATAAATGGGAAAAATGCTCCTTTTCCCCACGCTCAAATCCCACAAAACTCGGAAACCAACATTCCTTCAAACTATTCTTTTCCTTAAATATCAAATTTTACCAAAAAAAGGCCTAGAATAGTAAAAATCAGTAAAGTTTCCCTGGCTTTCCAAGAAAGCTCCATAAAAAAAGGCCAATTACTTTAATGGGAGATTTCGTTAAGAGACTTGATGCGGTTTTTACTTTGCACTGGAGGTTTATCCACTCGCTCGTTCTTTGCCGCCGAGGAGGAGGCATTGCCACACCACGCATTCCGCGGGCATGAATCACCAGGAACCTGACGTCACCCGTGTCTAAGCGCGCGCGAAAAAAGCCCCGCGAACTCGCTCGCTTTCGCGAAACAATCTAAATATATATACACCGCGATATCTTCGGGGATCTCTCGAGCGGATCGAACGTTATTCAGCGGATTGGGAAGTATGCTCGGGTAAAAGATATTTCGTTGATTTAAGAAAATCACGGTTCCGTTGCTTCTACGAATCATACTCTGTGAATCCCAAATCCTCCATTTTCCATATTTCACAGCTGGACTCGACTTTTATCATAGAAATATTTGTTGCGCCAGAATTGGGCTATCTAACCCAATTTCGAACAATACATCGGATCAAGCTCTGCAGCAAATGTAAATCCTGACCCAATAACATTACAAAGACATTTTATTCATCACAAAAAAAAGCAAACTATTGTCTAAGTTCAAGCTTATTTAATATTCCGGCCATTGGACCATTGAACTCACTGTAGTGCGACAGAGACAGGTAGAATGGTAACTGGATGAGAGGAAGAGAGACACAATGAGAATCGCTTCTGCATAACCTTAATTTACGGATTCTTCAAAGAACATAAAAACCTTAATATAATGCTTCGGATCAAATTCTGCATCAAATGTGAATTCTGACCCAAGAACATTATAAAGACATTTTATTCATTAAAAAAAAAAGACTGGAGAGAGTTTAAGAATTCTAGGTGGAAGTGAAACTTCTAAAGGTTGATTCTTACGCATACAACTACGTGTACGCAATTGATGAATTCTTATTTGATACACATTTGTCGGATTTCTTATGAGACTGATAGAACAATTGTTGTGTAACTTCCGTTCATTTTATTTTTCTGTTTTCATTCTATAAAATCTATCGTAATGTAATTATACAATCGTTATGTTATACTCATAATAGTGCAAGTAATATAAGAAAAATAATTTGTCAAAATTCAAAATAATCGACCAATTACTTTACCCCTTTTTGTTATTCGTAATAACAGAATGTGCATTATAGTTATAGTTTCAACAAAATTCGAGTTTAATTTTATTCAATATATTCAATCCTTGAATTTTAATTTTATTTATATCGTAATTGCAATTCGTTTCCGTTAATTTTATTTTTAAATTTCAGGGAATCTATAGTAATGTGATTATATAATTATACCCATGATTTAGCATTGAATGAAAGCAAGCAAAAATTACTTTAATATTCCCAAAACAGAAACATGCCGTGGTGTTATGAAAAATCTCAACAGCTGACGAACCCACGTGACAGATGAATCAGTATATAGATATATCTTGAGGCGTGGAAGAATAGACCACACCGCGTGAACGTCGATCGCCCCTCCAGCTCCGCGCTCGTTCTGCGCATGTGCATGTCCCACTTTTTGCAGTGTTCCCAACTATTTTTGTAGCCCGGCAATATGGCGGACAAATGAGTTTAAATGAGGGAATTATATTCATATTCTCTGTACGATATAAATATAAATATATATTTATAATGTTATAAATATTGATATATTTTTTTTCAATTTTCGTGATATTTATGCGGGTTTATCGAAAAAGTTTTCGATCATTAGAGAAATTTGAGATAAGTCGTTTTTATTATAACATTGTGATTTCGGTCCCACGGTACGACGAGTTGGGAACGCTGGCTTTTTAAACTTTTGGTTTTACCCTCATTCAGATTCTGCTAAGGTGCACCATAAGAAGTTTCACTTCATGATTTTTCATATCGACACTTTGCATCTTATTTTTCAACTTTTCATTCCTTTAATTTCTCAACTTACTTATTTATTCGACTTTTATTTTGAATTTCTCCCCTTACTTCCTTTTTTGACCCAGCATCAAATTGGATTTTTTCATTTTCTACCTAAATTCCCTTTCTGCAGATTGAGAAAAACCATCGTTCCTTTCTACGTTTTCGTTTCTCTTTGTGTAACTTTTCACTTTACATCGTAAAAAAAGCGAACTATTGATTTCGATTGTATCCCAACTGCAAAAGAAATCAATTTGGGCTATCACAAAATAATATGGTGATTTCGCGCGCGAACGAGTCAAACCTGCAAAAGGTCACGTATGAAAGGGCTGAAACGGCGCGCGTGAGAGAGCCGCAGATGTATATAATTTTCCAATCATGTCTTTGCGAAGTGCATTCATACCGTGAATCATACGATCCGGCCGCGTCTCGAGAAACGAGCCATTAAAAGATAAAGCGCCGCATTAGCCGGGGATAATGCCAATTTCTTACCGAGTTTCTCTTTGGCGAATGAGATGTTGCAAAAACTACGTGGAATCGGAACCTTTTACGTTACAACCAAGTAATGAATAAGTGTTCTTTGTATTTTCCAGGCCCATTCCCTAAATTTTACGAAATTACAATGAGCATTCGCTGAAGACAGCAATGTCAGACTGAGACAGAAGCCTCAACGTCGCCATAACATATAAATGATTAGAATTAATCCAATTAAACACGCAATGTTCGTTATCATGAGAAGATGAAATAAATCATTTCATCCCTTCAAGCTTCCTCTTATCAGCAAAATTATCATACCACTTTTTCGAAAATTGATCCTGTTTTACCTATTTCTTACAACACTCACCACCGCTCGTTTTATTTGCCCAACGAACGAGTTCTCACCCCTGAAATATTCATTTCGATGATTACTCACTGGGGAAAAGGCGGCGAGGGTGGCAAAAAAAATATTGACCGGAATAATGGTTCGGTTGGCGAAAACAAGCCGAAAGTAAGCTCGATAACAGGACACGACTCGGGTTACCGTTGCACCCTTGGTCTTTCAGCCGCCTTCGATATCATGTAGCGTGGCTCGCGTGCTAGTGATCTCATTGTGAAACATCTGGCAGTCGTAGCGTGCCACATTGATTTCAATGCCTCGGCAACTGGCCTACACTCTTCCGCTATCGCATTGTCATTTATCGTGGCTTTTTGCCACCATTTGCCGCAATTACGCGTTGCACTTGTCTACGGATCGCGATCATACTTTGAATCCTCATTTCTTTCGATTGTCCCTTTAAACTTGAAACGATTTCGTCATTTTTCTGTTTCGAAAAGGATTCATCTTCAGGAGATGAATTCGCACTCTATTAATGCACTGAAAAAAAGATTATGCTGGAGCAGCCAAGTGTATATTGGCTGTTACTCCTTTTTTTTAAGCTGGTGTGGCAAGTGCAAACATGTTGGAATGACAGGAAAAGATAAGAAATGACATCAGGGAAAAGATCATGCCAGTACAAGAAAATGTTACAGTAGCAAGAAATTTGAACTGGGGCAGCAAGTAACTCTTAACTAACTTCTTGATTAATCTACCAATCATTGATGTGATCAATCCATTGATTGATCAGTAAAAATCACTGTGATGCAGTGAAAATCTGACTCCCATGCACCCTCTAGAATTTATCTTCTGGAAGGACCGTTTCCGAAAAAGATGTTTTTCCGATTCTAGTTTATTTATTCAAATTAATCCTTTTTTTCATATTATACTGTCATTTACCTTTACTCTGCTTTTATAAGAAGGAACAAGCCTACCCAACTAGAAAATAGCCAGAGTTTCAACGCCGTAAAAACTTTTGTTATTCTTCATAATATTCATGATTTCTCGATACTTTATAGCCAAAAAACAGAACAAAAATGAAAAACTCATTTTTTTTCTTGTTTTCAAGCTTTCGCCCTTTTTTGGGGGACTTAATTCACGTTTAAGCCACGTTTAGGATCTTTATTTCGAAAAAAACGCTGTTCATTTAAGGCTCTTGATATTACATTTGCTTTTTTAATTTTCTGAATCTTTTTCAAAACTAATCTGTAACTTTTGTAAAATTTAAAAAATTTTATACCTAATATTTAAAAATGATATAAAGATACGAAACAGATATTTAATGTAAAACTTCCGTACTTTTCGAGTTGTGAATTTCACTTTATTTTTTAGTTTTAATATGAATAAAGTTACGCTACTTTCATGCTTTCAAACAGATATACAAACTTTAGCACATAATGTGAAGGTTTTTTTATCGCACTCCAGGAATGTTCGATTTCAACAAATATTTTTCTTGGCGAACGGAACTAAATGAAGGTTGAACCAAGCGGCCCGTAACAAGCGCGCGGTGCATAAAATTATATTTACGGCCTCGGAAAATATTTGCCATGATGCGCGATTGGAATTCATTCAGAGGTATACTCCAACAAAAAGAAATATGCTTTACCTTTCTACACCCGAAAATTTATTAAAAACTGAAAAAGAGTTTTTTGTGATAAAAAATAAAAAATCGTTAAAAAAAAGTTGGTAATTCATGTAAATTTGTAAGTTACCCAAACTACTCGAATTTCTGAGGGTTTATTGAAACTTTGAAAACAGATATTGAGAATTCGGAATTCATAAATTCAACTCCGAAAATTGTAATAAAATAAAAAAGTGAAATAGTAAAAAAAAATCTTGAAATTCAGGGAAAAAATTAACGAAATTCAATTAATTAGGAACTAACAATAGAAAAATTTTTTAAACGCCAGTTAAGATTATTTGATTACTTACAAATTTCTTATCAAAAACTTCGAAACTCAAAAATACCGTAATTTTTTCGTCTTTTTGCTTAATTGGGTGTTTCTCAAGTTCCAAATATTCAAAAATCAATGAAAAAAAAATTGTTTTTACAACTTTTCATTGTTAGATTAAAAAATAAAAATTTATGTTTTATCGCTTTTATTTTACTGAATTTTATCTTTATTTCTTATAAAAATTAATTTTATTCAAATTTAATAATGGACAATTTTTCTTGTAGCAGTGGTTGTTATAAATAATTTAGGTCGAAAAACAACGGCTCTTTACATGTACAAATATTACGCGAGGTGAAAAAATGGATCCACGGTATCGATGCCTAACGGTCAAGGAAAAGAAATGGTTACGAGCCATTTCGTCCATGCGCGACAAACGTAACAATTATGATTACGGTACTGTGGGAAGCGCCAAAACGAGTGTAACGCGAGCGAGCAGAATATTCCGCTCAACGCTCCCACAGCGTTTGCATAATTTCTTAATTAATAGATCAATTAAGGCCTGGAAAACAACATCGTTACAATAATTAAAGCCGCCAAGTTATGATTTCGATCCGGGGAAAGTTTAATTCGTGATTCTAAGTAGAAAATGCGAGAACGAACAACATTAATCTCGAATATTTTTGAGGCCAACCGATTCATCATAAAAAAAATCCATCAAAAAAAAAAAAATAGTGTAAATGAAATTCAAACGTTTCAATATATTCTGCACTGACTCAATTTTCACAATGATAAAGAGTGACGGTACTTTCTGATTCTTATCAAGTTCTGTAAGATGTTATTAACAGTGAAATTCGAAAACTAAAACAATTAAAATATCGATTCATACCTGAGCATTCAACAGCACAACTTTCTAACTTTATATTTATATAATTATAGTTTTCTCGTTTATTTTTTGAAATTTTAATAATTTTTTTTTATTTTCCAGAACTACTCTAATTTTTCAAAAATAACAGAATTTTTCGTAACTCTTCTACTTGTATTTTATAGGTTTCTATAATAATTTATATTTTACTAATGATTTGTATGAAAGTAATGTTTTGTAATGAAATCAAAGGAAATGAAAACATAAAAAGTTTAGAGGAAAAAAAATAACATCGCTCGCCCTTTTTTTCATTAAACAAATTTTTTCTTTTTGTTTGCTCTCCTTAATTGGGTAGTATACGTACACGAAGGCAATAGAATTTTATGGTTCGTGAGGGTTGAATGTACACGCTCATTTTTTTGTGTACTTGGGGTGTCAGTGGGTAGGGTAAATCTAAGAAATGAGCTAGCAATAGGGGTGATTCACATCAAAAGACCCTTTATTGCGAGGCTCTTAATCCTACGATTCGTCAGTTTTAAAACCCAGCAATTTCGTGGTTTTTCAATTTCACACCGCAAATCTTTATTCTCTTTTTCCGATTTTCACATTTCTTCATTGACAATTTTTCAACTTCATATAGTCTTAGGGGTCGTCCATAAATTACGTAACGCTCCTAAGGGGGGGGGGGGGGGTTGCTCGAGGTGACAGTTTTTGACCCCCCCCCCGGGGGGGGGGGTCGAGAAGAATGTGACGTAACAAATTTTTAACATATTCATATAATCTTGATCGACAAAAAAGTGCTATTAGTATTTTTATTTTACGTTTGAAGACTCCGTTACGTTACACCTTGGGGGGAGGGGGGAGAGGTTCAAGCCAATGTGACAGTTTGTGACACAGGGGGGGGGAGTCAAAAAATACTAAAAATTGCGTCACGTAATTTATGGACGACCCCTTAAGGCGATTGATTAGAATGAAATGTCGGTAAGGTAGCACGCAATCATATTGATTGATATTTCTATAGGAGAGACAAGGAGAGTGGCAATGGTGTTCACCCCTCTTCGTTCTAAACACGCGGAATCGCGAAATCGTTTTTTGACCCGATTTTGAAAGAAAAATCAATTTTCTTTCGACTCAAACTGTTACTAATTCGATTTTGTACCGCGCTTTGGTACTTGCTTGGTTGAAAATACCTAAAATACCTAAAAATCGCTGATATCCGCGAGCCGTAAAAAAAGTAATATGGCGGCTCCCATGCCAAGTATCAAACGCGATAAAAATCCACTTCGGGCTCAAGTACCAAAGCTTTGCAGCACCGAAAGAAAAATATTGATTTTCCAACTGTAAAAATATAGTAGTCTCCACAAAAAATATGTAGTTCGTTCCAACACCAACCAGTACAGTTATTATT
>JAPYZL010095875.1:0-18071 GCA_030522825.1 Platygaster orseoliae
TAATTGCATAGTCAAATCTCAAAATATGACTATTTTGTTAGTGACAACACGTGTTACTATTTCATATAGTAAAAATTTGACTAATTTGAGCTGAGAGAGTAGTGATTTAGACCGATTCCAATGTAAAATGATTTTTTTTTTCAAAAGTTCACGACGAAATAAAAAAACACACTTTAGGAAAGTGAATTGGAAAAAAAACGTTGCATTCTTTAATTGTTGTTAAATAACCGTTTTTTAACAATAGACAGTAAAAAATACATCTTTTTGTTTCAAAAAGAGAACAATACCAATCATTTTAGTAAAAAAATAGAACGAATTCGTTTATTTTCAACAAAGCTATGAGCATTTGAAAAAAAATACTGGCAATTGAAAAATCGTGATTTTCTACTCAATTTCTAACATTTTTCGTATTTTCAAGGAAAGCGTTTAAAAAAAACGTTGCATGTTTTATTTGTTGTTAAATAACCGTTTTAACAAAAAACAGTAAAAAATAATCATTTTGTTTCAAAAAGAGAACAATAACAAATATTTCATTTAAAAAATAGTTCGAGTTCATTTATTTTTGCCAAAGCTATGACGATTTTGAAAAAAAAACTTGCAATCGAAAAATCGTGATTTTCAAGGAAAATTCGTGAAATTTTCAGTATAATTTGTTGAGATTTCGGTTGAATCAGGTCAAATACGAAAACTTGCTTGGCTTGATGAAAGGTCAAGAGCTTACTCGAAAATAAAATTACTGGATAAAATGAGGAGCCTCGAGGAAATAAATTCCGATAAATGAAACGTTTTCAAAGCCCAGCATCTTTCAAACGATATCGAATAATTTCGCGAATCGCGAGTTAACGGACAGTTAACAGCCACGTATACCTGGCGCAATAATTGCCCTGCCATAATAACCATCTTTTTGAACACGCGCCGCAAGAAAATTGGCCTTGGCATCGCGGTTAAGAAGTTTCACGTCGACGCACGGCTAATGAAATTCGATGCACGGAGAAATTCATCATGTAATCATCAAAACCATTTCCAGAATACATGATTTTTCATCATTATTATTATTCAGAGCGCACGCAGGAGTGAAATAATCATCGAAAAAAAATTGATTACTTTTGTAATTGGGATGAGGGAAAACTGAAGTGGGAGAGAAAAGAGAATTTTTCAAGTTTTGAGATTAAAATTTTGGTTTATTAAGAGATAATCGAAAAAATCAGAAAATTTTGTTTAACTATGACTTTCAGAGATAATTTTAATTACTTTTAAGAGTTTTTGATATTTTATGAAATGGATTTAAAAACTGCGAATTATGTAACTTTTAAATAATACTTCATGACCAAAAAAGAATAACTGTTTTTTTTATTGAATTAACATTCTTTAGATTCTAAATTTGAAGAGTTTTATTTAAGAACAGTCAATAATTTTCTCGAAAATTCAAATCTGCGAATTCTTTCTCCTGAATAACATTATTTTTAAACCTTAGTTTTAATTATAATAGCTACGTTTATTCGAAAAATTTGTTTCCACATTTTGAACTAATTTTGAAGACAAATGAAAAATACGTACATGTAGAGACGATAAAATTAAAAATAAGAAAACGCCAAAATAATTAAAACCAAAATTAATCAAATATAAGAAAGTATTTTTTGTAAAGTGAAAAAAAAAATTAAACATATTCGGTTACAAAATATCAAATAATAATAATGATCATTTTTCATTAAAATTTTCTTATATATTCACTGAAAAAGAATTACATAAAATCTGATTCAGAAAAATTACTCGGAATGTTGGTGGAATTTGATTCGGGAAAGATTTCGGGAAAATGACCATTCGGAAAAATGGTAATTCGAGACGTTCAATTTGGGGAAATGCAGGATAACTACATAATGTTTTTTTCAATATTATATATTGTTTATAATACTATAATATATTCATTATTTAAAGAATTACACTCAATAAGTATTTTATAAATTTATTGTAACTTATTGATTTTTTTCATTTTCCTCTATGCAATTATAAATTAATAAAAAATTGGATTCACAAAAAATTCTTAATCCTGCTACAAAAATTTTCGTCAATACTCTCCCTTTTGAACAAAAATGCAAGAAACATTTTAGAATGAAGGAGTCGAAAAATGTTTCATTAAAATTAAGTGCCGAAGAAATCTGCTGAAACCGAGGCGACTTTCCAATGTCCCTTCGGCACTTGCTTTCTGTCAGAGAAACTTTCAACTCTGAGAAAAGTGGGGGAAGTTGACCAGAAAAATGGAATTCACATAGAAATTAGATAATTTTTCATGACAATTTAGGATTGTTTCATATTTTTATCTAACTTCATAGAGTTTTTATTTTTCCACAAATAAAAATAAAACATATAATTTCTGTTTCAGGGTTCGGATCCTAGAGTCGCGACGTGCAGAGGCAAGCTCCAAAACAAAAGGAGCAAGCTCAATCAGGAAATCAACAAAGAGTTACGATTACGTGCCGGCGCCGAAAATCTTTTCAAGTAAGTGATTTTCAGTTTCTAGAAAAACACTTCATGCACAACATGACAACCAGAACTTGAGAAAATTTTATTGTGATTTTGTGAAATTTTGAATTTAGAGAAATTATTGATTTCCCAAATTTCGATGAAAAATCTTAAATTGTGCAAGGTTTGGCATAAAAATCCACTACAACGAAAAAAAAAATTCGTTTTCAGGGCAACGACGAACCGAAAATTGCGAGAAACCGTTGCCTTGGAATTGAGTTACGTCAACTCGAATTTGCAGCTGCTGAAGGAACAGCTCGCCGAGCTCAACAGTTCCGTTGAGTTGTATCAAAATGGCGACGGGTAAATATCTCGACAATTATCCCGACAATTAAGTCAGGCTTTCTTTCTCCTTCGCAATTTCGAAAACGTCCATTAAAGAAGTAAAACTTGTGCTCGCTCGCTCGTACGACGTTTTCTGCCTTCGTTAAGGCGAAATTCTTTTCTGTTTTGTTCTCCAGTGTGACATTTTTTTTTTTTTTTTTTTTTTTTTTTTTTTTTTTTTTTTTTTTTTTTTGTTTTTTTTTTTTTTTGTTTTTTTTTTTTTTTTTTTTTTCACAAGGCTAACAGGATTTTAGTTGCTTTCGTATTTTCCTGCTTATTATAAACATAAAAAAAGACTAGTCAGTTTTTGAATAACTGTAAGTGAACAAGTAATATACAAATTATGAGGGTGGAATAGAAAATTCCTCCTCCTCCCCCTTCAGCCCTTTTTTAGTTGGTGAATCCAGCAATGGTACGAGCGCCTTATTTGTATAGCATGCGGTATAATTAAAGATTTCATGCTCGGCTCTGATTACGGCGCGCATTAAATCGAATAACCCAACCATAACCCATAACATAACCATTAACAACCACGATGTTGCGTCTAACCCCAAAGGGTTAATTACTCAATGTTGTTGAGCGTTCAAAATCACAATAAAATACAGAGTATAGTTTGCATTTGGTATTCGGTTTACTTTTTTTCCTTCTCCTCTATGCCGGTTTTGAAGGTGGAGCGGCGAGAATGGTGGAGCGTAGGAAATTTGGATGCGGCTGATCGCCCAGCACGCGACACAGCCCTATCCAAAGAATGTTTAGCTCGGCGTTGACGTCGCGATGAAAGACGATACCATTACACGAGTTTGGGCAAACTTGATATCTGTCTGGCGATCCAGACGTCCGTAGCACCCCGTGGCAAACGCAGCATAGCTTTGTCGTTCTGCAAAAAAAAATCACGCAAATGAATAAATTTAATTTTTTTTTTTTTCATTCTTCAGCGGTATACCTAAATTCGTCAACTTCGAGCACGTCGGCCATGGCGCGCAAATACTTCATCACGACCTTGGACGGCGTCCGCACGTAGCCCTTGATGGAAGAGTTTGCCGCCACTCGCGTACTGCCCACAAACACGAGCGTGTCCTACCGCTTTAGTTCACTATTTACCAGCGGTTAATTGTCCTCGTCTATCAATCTCAGCGCCCTGTTGCGGTGTCGTTGGCCACCCCTGTGCAATTCCCTATTCGAGCAATAGGAGCGAGAATTCACATAGAAAATCACGCGCTCTATGGCGCCACCGATGCGTCCCTCTGAGCGTCCAACACTCACACGGATTTATCTTCTCGTTCGTGTGAACACGGACGAGAGGGAGAGAGATGTGTACGTGCTAGATTCAGAGGGACACATCGGTGGCGCCCTCCTAGAAATATGATTTTTATCTCGCGGCGCCGAGTGTCTTAGCTGCACAGGGGTGTCGTTGGCTCTCGAGGCGGTCATGCCGGGCCGAAGCTATAATGCGCGCAGCCATTTGTCACCCAGCCCTCTCCGTTTCGCGAAACTTATCAAACCGGAGTCGCTGAATTTTCTCATGAGAATAGGCCCGCTGCTTCGCTTGAAAATTGACCAGTCGCAATTGGGTATACTCGAGCCATTGCCATGACTCGAGCGTGGAGGCCTCTTCTCGATAGCCACCACGCGAGACAGTTCTCGCCTGTTTTATTTTTCGCGCGTCAGTGCAGGCCAAGTGATGGAAGTGGCGCGAGCTGAGCTTAATCGCGTGCCGGTTTTTGAGGCTAATGTCATTGGTTTTCAGCGAAACTCCGGCAAACATTAATTTATGTCCAGGATCCAATCCGATAAAATTCTGATAGTGCTCGAGATGGTCGCGTTCTCGCACAAGTTTTAACATCGCCTCATCTTGAAAACGGCTCTCCTCTTTCTCCAATTTTTTCCGCTTCTTTGCGGGCGACCCGTCCTCGATTCCTCTGCTTCTTTTGGGCATATATTTATTCATTGAAAATGAAATTGAATGACCGTCTCTCTTGACGCTAAATCCAAACGATAATTTGCCTCTTCTCTCCAACCGGGAGATCCCTTCGAAATGTTCGTACCATTGAGAGTTGGGCAGATCGAAATGACGTTTGACGTTTTGCGAAAGCATGCGCAGCGAGGACAACAATTGATAAAACGCAAACGTGTCGTATTGGCAGTGATGTAGGCCGTGTTTGAGCCGCGGCACCAGACGAAACGTCTTTATGCCATTGGCGCTGAAAAATTGTTGAAGGCTAAAAAATACAGACACGTAGGGATGATATTTACTGGACTTGGTAATTTCGGCAAAAAATCCTCGCTCCGCACGAAATCCAAGTAAATGGAGACGAGCGTTGGCCAGGAGCGTTTTGTTTGGCTCTTTTTTGCCACCGTCATCGTCGTTGAACAAAAATTCCAGAGTACGATAAATGGCCGAGGCGTCGGTGGTAAAGTGGCAAAAGAATTTGCGCATCCGATTGTACGAGTGCATCCAGAGATTGTTGTGAAAGAGGGTGGCTTATTGACGGGCATGGGCGACAAAAAGATTTGAGCGTTGCGATTTGTCGTACAAACATGTACCCATAGCGGCACATTCTTGCAAACGCTCATACTCGGGATCCAGATTGTACTTTGACGGAGAGTTGCGAAGCAGATGATAATAATACAGCAGAAAGTCGTATGGTTGGGCGGGAAATTTGCCCTCGGCCCAGTCGCGTTGGAGGCAAAAATTTATGTACACCGAGGCCTCGATAAAGAGGCCGCTCATTTCGTTCACGTCGGCGTGAATCTTTTCTCTCAGCGTCTCGTTCGAGCACGCCGTCTTAAGCGTTTGCTTTATAGTAGTTATGCGAAAATCGAGACTGTCTTCGTTCTTTGGTAGTCCCTGCTGTCTTCGAAGCGGTTTATACTGTTTGCAGAGTTTCGACGACATTCGAGCATGGTCGGTGCCACCGCGCTTGGCGCACTTTTTTGAACGACCACCAGCAGCAGTACCGTCTGACGAGCTCTGCATGACGATCGATTGTATCGCGACGAAGAAGACGTAGAGGTGTGTGTCGTATGCTGAAAAAAAAAAAAAAATACACAACTCGTTAGATTTTTCTGCTCAAAAAAAATTGATGTAATAAACAGAATTATCAAAACGTTCAAAATGTAATTAAACGAGATATTGACAAATTCACATTAGAAATTCAACCTAGAAATTATTGTAATAAGTGAATAAAGCGGAACAAGTATAGCAGACCAAAGTTTTCATTAGCTAATTAAAGGGTGCTCATTAAGTGCTAATTAAGTGCGGCAATTGCAATTTAAGTACTTTTTTTTTTTTTTTTTTTTTTTTTTTTTTTTTTTTTTTTTTTTTTTTTTTTTTTTTTTTTTTTTTTTTTTTTTTTTATTTTTTTTTTTTTTTTTTTTAAAAAATTAAACAGCTTTTTTATTTTTTTCGAAAATTGGTGTTCTGTTAAGTTGACTTCGACTCCCAGCAGAACATGGCAAAATAAGGTTAAAAAAAATTTTTTTTTTTCATTTCTCTTTTGGGAATAATTAAGTGCTACTCAAATGCGACGCTGGAAATTTAAATGCTTTTTCATTTTTTTAGAAAATTGGTGTTCTGCTAAGTTCACACTAACTCCCAGCAAAACATTTTGGAAAAAGGTTGGAAAACTTTTTTATGAACTTTTTTGTGCGGAATAATTTAATGATTATCAAGTGCTAATAAAGTGCCGAGCTGAAAATTTAAGGGTTTTTTTTCGGAAATTGATGTCCTGCTAACTTGAGTTCAACTGCCAGCAGATCACGTCATAAAAAAGTTTAAAATAGATATTTTCTTATATTAACTTTTGAGAAAAGCATTTATCATAACGAAGGTTTGGCCTTGCGAAAGGAAGGTCAATTATTGCTGTGAAGCGGTGAAAATCGGTTTATATTTTATTTTACTAAAGTTTCGATTGAATGACGAGTTTCCTCGAAACATTTATGATACAATATTTTATTTGTAGTTTTCGAGGAAGTGACGGATTTCAGTTTTTTTTTTTGTATCTTTGAAAAAATTCATTATTGTTCTTATTCAGATAATGTGCAAGCATTTTAATCCTGCAGGCTGCAGCATCATTTGTATAAGATTTGATAAGGACTGTTATCCAAGGGAAAATAAGAACGTTAATTTGTCATTTTCACGAAAATGTGAGACAAAATATATTTTTTTCTAATTCTTCTGTTCGAAGTAATTTATGGTTCTTACATCATCTTTATCTCATATAACGATTTTTCGTTTCAAATTTATCCAATTCTTCAGCAAATTCAAATTTTATACCTATGACCACTTTCTTAAGAATTGTATATGAATTATAGAGGAGAATTTGACCAAAAGAAGATCCTTTTATGTTTTATATTTTTAATTTACATTTTTTACTTATTGTTTATTTTAGAAAATTGAAAATTAGAAAAAAAGTTCATTAAGAAAAAAATTATAACTTATAATTAATTATAGGATATAAAATTATAAATTATAAAAATTTAAAATTAGAAAAAAAGTTTGTTAAGAAAAAAAAATTATAACTTTAGAAAACTTTTTAGAAAAACTGATCCAGTACCGGTATATTCATATAAAAGAATAGAAAAGTAGTTTCGGGAAAAATGTTGTCGGGTAAATTGTTTGTCGGGAGAAGTGACCGGGTATTATGTAGCATAGGTTGAATTTGCCGAATAGGCAAACTAGGTAGATGCTTAAAGCGTTACATTTTTTTTACTTATTTGAGTGATTGATGTGAGGGTTTTCTGCTTATTTTGGTGGTGTATGTAGCAACGTAATAAGTTAGTTTCATGATAATATTGCAATGTTATAACATGTTTCGGATCGGGGCTGCTGCGAGCGACTACTCCAGCGTTAAACGCGGCCGCTGCATATAAAGCACGCTCGAACCGTTCGCACCACGGGCGGACACTGACCCAACAACCGAAGCATATAGCGAATGAATCGCTCGAAACACGGACGAAAAACGTGCTCGGGGATGAATTCGCTTTAACTCAACGTGAAAATTAAAAAAAATAATGAGAAATAAACGCGAGCATGGACGAGTATCTTGAAAAAAGAAGACAGAATTCGTTGTATCTTGCGGTTATGAGGAACTCGAAAAATATTTTGTCTACATGCATAAAGTTTAAGATTGTCTTTTTTGCAATAATAGTTATTAAAAAAACGTGATGTGTTTTTTTTTCATTTATTTTAGGTGTATAGTAGATTTCACAGGGTTAAAAAATCGTGTTCATTTCAACTTCTTTGAATGTTTTTTCAACTTCATTTTGATTTCAAAACATGTAGTTATTTTTCTTATTAAGTTTACAAGTTAAGTTAGGTCTTTTTAAGTGAGGTTTTTTTTTAAGTTATATTTCTTGTTTTACAAGTGAAATACAGTTGAAGCCCGAATTCATTTCATACCTTTTTTCATCTTTATTCGTCTTCGCTAAGAAGATTTGAAATTTTAAATTGGTTGAAATCTTTGGGATTATTAATAAAATTTTGAAATAAATTATGAAATAAAGTTTATTTCAGTACCTTCGTTTTATTATTGAAATTATTTCATTTTTGAATTAATATTTCAATGAAAAATTTACCTCAATACTATCGACTAATTGAAAATCAATCATTTTTTATCTTCGATGTTAATAATTTTTTCTGGCGTTTTTTTAATTTGAATTTTTAACAAAATCAAAGTAAAAAAGACAATACATACATAATAGAACAATAATTATGCAATGAATAAGAAATTTAAAATTTCAAGATCAGAAAAATTTGGAATTCTGATATTTTAGTTACAGGAATATTGATAATTTTGCGTATTTTGTAACACAGTATTCAATTGACTGTATTCCAAAAAATTCGTTTAAAAAATGTTGATTTGTTTTCTCATCATTTGAATTTTGTTTTTCTCATTCCTAAATTTGTGGATGAAATTTTTTTATACAATTTACTGCATGTTAAAAGAAATGAAAAAATTGAGAAATAAATACATAAAAAAAAGTTATGTGTAAAGATTCAACTAATTAAAATAATAAATTATGAATTAATTAAATTGTTGGGATTATCAATACAATTTTGAAATTAATTGAAAAATAAAGAATATTTCAGCACCTTCGTTTTATTAAAACAATAATTTTTTTTTGGATTAATGTTTCAATAAAAAATACACATTGATACTATCGACTAATTGTAAATCATTCTTTTCTAATCTTCAATGTTAATAATTTTTTCTGGAGATTTTTTTATTTGAATTTTCTACAAAATCGAACTAAAAAATATGATAAATAAACAATAAAACAATAATTATGCAATGAATAAAAAATTCATTATTTCAAGATCAGAAAAATTTTGGATTTCTGATATTTTAGATACAGGAATTTCGAAAATTTTTCGTATTTTGTAACATAATATTCAATTTACTGTATTTCTGTTAATTCGTTTAAAAAATGATGATTTGTTTTCTCATCATTGAAATTCGGTGTTTTTCATTCATTAATTTGTTGATAAACATTTTTTATTCAATGTACTGCATGGTAAAAGAAATGAAAAAAAAACTGACAATTTAATACTTAAAAAAAAGTTATGGGCATAGATTCAACTAATTGAAAATAATAAATCATAAATCAATAAAATTGTAAGGATTATCAATTAAATTTTGAAATAATTTAAAAAATATAGAATATTGCAGTATACCTTCGTCTTATTTTTGAAATTAACTTTATTATTGAATATTATTAAAGTGTACATCAACTATGTAACAAAATTGGAGAACACGATTTGAAGATGAAATTAAGTTAAAATACAAAAAACGCATTTCATATCAGTTTGCAACTTTGAAACCGAAAAAAAGTAGATAACAATGGTTTTCAACATTTTCACCTACAAATTGTAAATACTGATTGCGAAAGATATTGAAATTCAAAATAAAATTTCGATTCTGGTCGTTTTTTTATTCCTATTAAAAAATTTATACAATCTGAAATACTGTGTTATTCTATTTAATTGCCTGAGTCCGAATTTGTAAGGTAAAATTGCTTGCAAACAAAAATATGTAGTCCGATGACAATCTTACTTTGTTCTTGTGCAAATCTCATTACGATCTTAAGACAATCCCATTACATCTTATTGGATTGCCTTTGCAGAGGAATTATTGAAATCGGCTGTAATTTCTGTAGCTGTTGTTGTTTGTTCCACTTAAAACGTGAGAAGATTGTTTATTCTTTTCGTCTCGTTGTTTTACAAGGTCTGTAATTTTTAAATCTGTGTAAATTCGGCCTAGTATCACTGTATTGTTAAATTGTTAGTTTTGGAATTTTGTGTTTTCTAGATGTTTTCCTCAGAGAAAGCCAATTAAAGTGATTTTAAATGGTCGTATTAAATATTTACTTTTGAAATTATTTATAAAATTTATCTACCCTTAATTGTTCAGAAAAAAATTATACTCTTATCCAAACAGATATAATCCAAAAAAACAGATTCAAAATCTGACTAGAATTTAAAAGTGAAATTTAAGAGTGAATTTTCACTTCCTGTATCTTTATATATAAAAATTGAACTATTACAATTGTAATATCTTTTTTGCAATTTTTTCATTTACTTTTGAGAACAGTTTGTTAAAATTTTAGGGTAAAGAGTAAAGAATATTTAATAATTTATTCAAGTAGGCAGATTATTCAATAATATTTACCGAGTCGTATTCATGTAACATATACGAAAAATTACGTGTCTAAAAACTTTTGCTCGACATTTCACAAAATTTATTACATAAATGAAATACCATACATTTCAATCAGAAATTTAAAACTTATTGAAACAAGTTAAGTAACTTTTTTTTTCATTTCCATATCCTTTTGATTTTTTAGAGAGAAAATTCACTCCAAAAAATTGAGAGAGAAAAATCACTCCAATTAATAAAGTATTTTGGCAAATATAAAATTCGATTTCCCCAATTTACTAAAAAACCGTCACTATTTATTCCCGGAACTTGAGGAAAACATGAATCAACGAACATTTTTCAGCTAATTCAATTAAAATCCCCGACTAACAAGGAAAATCAATTCAACACTTTACGCGAGCGGCGCGTTATCTCGGGCAATGAATTCGCGCGAGCGAAAATCAAAGGCGCGACAGCAGGAACGAGAGTTTCGGCGCCACGCTAGTGTACAATTAAAATTGGAAAATTCCCGCGCGAGCGTTAACGGTGTACCTCATTTTTCGCTTGATCCTCCATGCTTATTTATACGATTATAAAATATACATGGAGTCCACGTCTTGGGAGAAGAGCGCATCCGATAACGGGAAGTCGAGCATACGGGACTGAATATACTGATTTACCGCTCGCGCGTACTGGGAATGAAATTGGTGTCGCGGTTCATTACGAGTCGAACAAGTCGGGGAAAAAAGGCAAATTACTGATTTCAATGCAACGAGGTGTTTTGATTGCAGAAACAAGACGGTGCAGTGGAGTGGAAATATAAATTTCGTTATCTTAAAGTTGCATTGGATTTCTTAATTTTTTGTTTGAGAAGTTCTCAAGGAAATGGGGATTTCAAGAATTCTTTTGGTGATGAATTTATAAATTTATAGATCATGCGTAGAATTATTGAGGTTTTGAAGCTTGAAAATTAGGGTATAACTAATTATTATTTAATGTAAAAATGAAAAATAAATAATAATAAATCAATAAATATAATAATAATAAATAATAATGGAAATATAAATTTCGTTATCTTGAAGTTGCATTCGATTTCTCAATTTTTGTTTGAGAAGTTTTCAAGGAAATGGGTGTTTCAAGAATTCTTTTGGTGGTGAATCTGAAAATTTATTGGTTAAGCTTGGAATTATCGAGATTTTGAGGGGTTGAAAATTAGGGTATACTTAGTTATTGTTTAATGAAAAAAAAAAAAAAAATTAGGAAGAATGTACTTGAAAATCAATAGAAATACAAAAAATGTAAAATAATGTGTTGACTAAATAATTATGAGTTTTAAAAATGAGAATAAAAAATAGTGGAAATATAAATTTTATTTTCTCAAAGTTATATTAGATTCCTCAATTTTTTAATTGAGAAGTTTTCAAGGAAATAAGGGTTTCAAGAATTCTTTTGGTGGTGAATTTGGAAATTTATAGGTCATGCGTGGAATTATCGAGGTTTTGAGGGTTAAAAATTAGGGTATAATTAGTTATTATTTCATGCAAAAATTTAAAAAAATTTTGGAAGACTAAACTTTAAAATCTCTGGAAATACAATAAATACGAAAATAATGTGTTGAGTTAATAATAATGAGTTTTGAAAATGAGAATAAAAAATAGTAGAAATATAAATTTCGTTATTTCGTAGTTGCATTGGATTTTTTAATTTTTTATTCAACAAGTTTTCAAGGAAATGGGGATTTCAAAAATGCTTTTGGTAGTGAATTTGGAAATTTATAGGTCATGCGTGGAATTATGGAGGTTTTGAGGGTTGAAAATTATGGTATAATTAATTATTGTTTAATGTAAAAATGAAAAAAAGTTTGAAAAAATGAATTTGAAAATCTATGGAAATACAATAAGTAACAAAGTAATGCGTTGACTTAATAATGATGAGTTTTAAAAATGAAAATAAAAAATAGTAGAAGTATAAATTTTGTTATCTTAAAGTTGCATTGGATTTCTCAATTTTCTGTTTGACAAGTTTTCAAAGAAATGAGGGTTTCAAGAATTCTTTTGGTGGTGAAATTGGAAATTTATAAGTCATGCGTGGAAATATTGAGGTTATGAGGGTTGAAAATTAGTGTATAATTTATTATTGTTTAATGTAAAAATAAAAAAATTTCAGAGGAATGAACTTGAAAATCTATGGAAATACAAAAAATGTAAAATAATGTGTTGACTAAATAATAATGATTTAAAAAAATGAGAATAAAAAATAATGGAAATTGGTTAGATTCGATTAGATAATGAAATTAAGATAATTTAACTAAGAATTAATTATATTGAATGTATTTGCACAAGAATATACTTTCTCAAAACTAGAAGACGTAACAAATGGTTTTCTGTTCGTTTTCAAATAGAATTCAGGATTTTTAATTTCGCTAACTTAAAAATAACAGCAGTTTTTGTTTCAGAAGAATTATTATTAACTGATTTCTTCATTTAATTCTTTTGATTAAAAATTTTTTTTTTATTTGAATCATTTGATTCTGATTTATTTGATTCAATATTTTTTATTTATTTATTTATTTATTTCAATCAATAAAATAAAAAAAATATTTAGTCATAGATTTAATCAGTAAAAAGTAGAAATTTCTAAATTAAAAAAAATTGTGATTTTCATATTTTAAGTGAATTTTGTAAGAATCTACATTTTTAATATAAACACAAAATTACCTTTTTCATTCATCTATAGAAATTTTATTTATTTGAACACAATCGAAAATGAAAATTAAAAATGGCGAATTAAAAAAAAATTTTGAACTCTGAACCTTCGAATTCTGGAAATTTACACGAAATTCAATAAAAAAAAATCTGAGAAAAAAAGTATTATAATTCTATGAAAGAACCGTTACATAAAGAATCTGAAGAATACTTATAATTTGGAATTCTAGACCATCCAATTAAAAAAAATGTGTTTTAAAATCTATAGACATTTCAGAAATGTATAAGAATACTATCAAATGCTATAATATAATATAAAATTTATATAATTACGTATTTTTTTTTTAATTAAATAATGTCGAATTTAGGTAGCAAACTCCAAAAATTCAAATAATTCAAATGTATGGAAGTTATTATTTTAATTATTTTAATGATTCACTTTTATTATTTATTAAAATTATTATAATTTATCGAAAAACTAAAAATTGTTGTTAATTTCAATACTTGAACATCGTATTCTATAAATCCGTAGAGTGAATCATAGAAATGCAATAAATCTATAAAAATTACGAAAAATACTAACAAATCGTATATGTAACATAAAATACGAAGTTTCAGAAATCCTTGGAATACTTAGAAAATATATTTTGCAAAATTCGCACGAAAAAGTGCTTCTCGCACCTGAAAATGAACACGAAGGGGGTGCATTTCCGACACGGCGCACCGCGCGCAAACGCGTAAAAGATTTACGTCCGTTGCACTCGACTCAGGTTTACACGTTTCACGAAACCCGATTTTAGCGTGTTTTTCATTTTTTCTCTCGCGGTTGCGACGCAGTGGCGATTGTTGTTTACGTTTCTCGTTTGATTATTTTTGTCAACGCGAGTAAACACTGAACAGCGGCGGGCATTTTGAACTAGAGTTTGTTTTCTCTCTCGCTCTTCTGATTAGGTAAGAAAAAGAAAGAAAATACTTACCGACGCATGCTCGCGCCATTATGGGCCGAACACAATAGAAAAGGCAAGGGTACGGGAACGGGTATCCGAAGTTGAATCGGGTAACTCCGACGTCATTCGGGAGAATTCGTCACCTGTTCGTCCAATCGCGCACACGACGGAAAGAACCGATGATACCCGAATTCTCCCGAATGACGCCGGAGTTACCCGATTCAACTTCGGATACCCGTACCCGTACCCTTGCCTCTTCTATTGTGTTCAGCCTATTAGGGATAATAGGGATAACATTGTCCCTGGTTGTCTGTCGGTAATAAAACCTTCCCCTAGGTAGTAAGCACTAAAGCACCAAAAACATGCAATAAGACATGACGCTCACTTCGAAATGATCGAAACCAAAAAATATATTTTTCTTGATTGATTTATTTTATGATTTTTAATCTTTGACGATCTGGTTTCACTAATAAAAATTTTCAATTTTACGAATTTCGGAGTTTTAAAGTTATAAATTATTGGATTTCAGAATCTAAAATTTTTCATATACCTATTTAATATAATCGAACTCATTTCTTGTAATTTTTAAGTCACTCGGATTATAATTTCATTTTTTTTCAATACTTTTACTATTTTGTATATTTCCTCATTATTTACATAACTTGATGGGTTTTCTGATATTACAAATTTGTATAATATATCTTTCTGAAATTCGATCTTCCAGTTATCAAAGTGGTCTCAGAATTTTCAATATTCTATAAATTTTCAAGAAAATATAATCAATACAGATGTTTTCGAAAAAAATGGAAAATTAATTAGTCATGGTATTTTTTATTAATGACAATGAAAGCTCTTCCGTTCTATTACAACGTCAATGCATTTCACGGTTCTTAATTGGCGTCTAAAGACGTATGAAAAGCGTTATCTTGAATTAAAATCCAAGGTGTCGCACGGCTGGTTGCGTAGAGAGGTTAATGCCAGTGTTTTTGAAACGAACTCGAAATGATTCACGAGGAAGAAAAAATCTGTTAGAGTCGTACGTGCGAGTGATTATCACGCCAATTTTTTATAACTGGATTATACTTAGAAAATCCAGGAGATATTTGGAATTTCGCGTTTCAAAAAAAACTCAAAGATATTTGAATTTAATTTTTAACAACTAGAACTATTATTATAGACGAATTCCGAAATCGACTGAGAAAAATATTCAATATGCATACAATACTTTTATGCTATAAATTTTGAATAAATCTATTTTATGAAGTAATTACTTGAATGATCCCAATGTCCAAATCATCATATTAAACAAATTTGAAACACGTTAATCAGCTCATCTATCTTATTGCAAATTCTATTTCAAAATTTGATTTTTTTTAAAAAAGGAAGTTTCAACTCTTTTTACTACATTCACTTAATATGTTAATCAGGTTTCATTAAACCCATCTCATGAAGTAATTACTTAGATGATCCCGCTGAGAGGATCATCATAACTTTGAATGTCCTATCATTTATAAACTTGCGATTCAAACGTATGTACAGTAAAACGTAATTCGGAATGTCAGGAACTAGTTTACACCAACACCTTGAGCACTGAGAAATCGCCCCTCGTGACGATTTCATTTACCTTCAAATAAAGATAACTCCATTCCGGTGCTCTGAATTATCTCGTAAAAAGTAAGAGACGGTTGATAAAAACTGAGCGAGCAAAACGATAACGAAAATCAACGTTTTGCAGTGACGATTCCGTTATGCCGATGATACCGTTGGGACTGAAGGAGACCAAAGACATCGACTTCTTCGACCCGTTCAAAGTGAGTTCTTTTTTCTTGTATTTTACGTTGGATTATACGTGTTTTATTTTATAACATCATTTCGTACAATGTTTATGTAATTTAACAGTTTATTACAGGTATTTTTCATAATTATTTGGTATTCGTACAACTTGAAGTATTTTCTGGTATTTGATTATGGACTTTTATACATCTTTCTAGAATTTAGTGCGCTGGGGATCAAAGTTCAAAAAAGTAATGATGTTTTTAGAGAATTTGGAGAACATTACAATTGCATGGATTTGGGGTATTTGGGAGATTTCTAGTATTTCAATGGATACATCAATGAACCTGTTTAATTTGATGTTATAGTATTAAAAATTTCAAAAACTTTGAGTCTAGAAATTGATTTTTAAGAAAATAGTATCTTCACTACAGATTTCCACGATTCCCTTTTTTTTCTTATTTTATCAATGTTAGTATAATTTGAAAAGTTCTCCGGTTATTTATTGAATTTTTTTTATTAATTAAAAAAGAACTATATCTACGTAGTTTTTATGTATAGAGAGATTTCTGGAATTTTTCGCATTTTTTAGTAGTTATGAAATTCTTGAAAATTCTATAGTATTTTTACAAATTTCGAGTATTATCGTAGATTGCCAAATAAATTTTTAGAATTTAAATTTACATCGATTTGAAGGAATTTTATACATTTCTGGAACAATTGCAACAATATAGATATTGCATGTTGCATAGATTTTTTGTATTTCATTTTTTTTTTGTATTTATAAGACTTTGTCGCGTTTTGTAGTATTTTTATAAATTTTTGGTGTTATTTTAGATTTCTATAAATATGATTTTTTGAACTTGATTCTCTGGAATTCAAAATTTTATAGATTTTAAGTATTAGTTATGATTTTTCAGAAAATGGTCCTTTTTTAAAATTCAATTTTTTTAAAAGTATTTCTTCAAAGTTTGTACAATTTGAAAGGTTTTTTGGTATTTCATAATATCATTTTGCACAATTTTCATGCAATTTAGCAATTGATAGCAGGTATTTTTCATAATTCTTTGGTATTCGTACAAGTTAAAGTATTTTCTGACATATTTTGGTTTTTCATTCATCTTTTTGTAATTCGATGCGCTGGGAATGAAAGTTCAAAAAAGTAATATTATTTTTAGAGAATTTGGAGAAAATTATAACTACATGGATTTAAAGTATTTTATGAAATTCTAGAATTTTTTTATTATGTGTTGTTCATACAATTTTGTAGTATTTCGATAGATACTTCCATAAATCTTTTAAATTTAATGTTATAGTATTAAAAATTTCAAAAATTTTAATTTTGATAATGGTTTTAATGAAAACAGTATCTCCTCTACAAATTTCCACAGTTTCCCTTTTTTTTATAAATTTTTTAGAATTTGGAGGATTTTTTGATTATCTATTGAATTTCTTTATGAATTAAAAAAAAATTATATCTACCTAGTTTTTAACTATTACCAGATTTCTGGCATTTTTCGCATTTTTTAAATATTCATCAAATTCTTGAAGTTTCCATAGTATTTTTAAGAATTTAGAGTATATTCGCAGATTGCCAAATAGATTTTCAGAATCAAAATTTGGATCGATTTTAAGTAATTTCATACGTTTCTGGAAAAATTGCATCAATATAAAAATTGCATGTTTCTTGTATTTTCATATTTTTTTAAAGTATTTATAAGTTTTTATGCTTTTAGATTCGAAGTTTTATAGATTTTAAGTATTGGTTTAGATTTTTTAGAAAACGGTTCTTTTATGAAAGTTTATTTTTTTTTTTTAGAATTTCTTCAGAGTTTTTATGATTCGAAAGGTTTTTTGGTATTTTATACGAAGAGGAATTTTCGGTTATAGCAACTACTCATTTAGTAAAATATGAGACCACAAAAGTTTTGGGTAGTACAACCAAAACTTTAGGTATGATAACCAAATTATTGGCTATTGCAACCTAAGTTTCAGTCATAAAAATTGAGTATTAGTTGCTATAATATAAGTTTTGGTTGTTGTACTCAAAACTTTGGTGTGCCAATATCACTAGTTTACATGAAAAATGTACTTTGCACAAAAAGTGTTTTCTAGACTAATTTGGGGTCGCTAAGTACGAAAATATCAATTATTCATTTTTCCAA
>JAPYZL010095891.1:0-17801 GCA_030522825.1 Platygaster orseoliae
ATGACGAGTACGGTAAAAATACTGCTCGCCGAACGGTGAATTCGCGATAGAAATTTACTACAAGATATCATTTTTACATTCGTATTTTTTACAGTGTAATCCAAGTGGAGGGAATCAGAGGGTATATAAACCCGAGAGACGAGCTTTGGCGGCCAGTACTTTACACAGACAGATGGCCTGTAGGTCACCTACTGGTGGTGATTAAGAAAAGAGCACCTACACGTCACCTACAGGCTTCTTCTCGGCACCTTATACGTTACTTATAACAACACTATAGACTTCCTACATGCCCTGCAGTGGTTACCTGTAGGTACCTATACGCCACCTAGATGGACCTTTAGGGAAACTATACGCACCCTACGGGCTCCCGATAGGGGCTTGTGTGCCAAGGGTCACGAAATTAATTGTTTAAAGCTGGAGGAACAGGTTTTTTAGAGATTGTTTTTTACATGACACTTCCGGTTTTTATTGATTTTTTCGATCTTAGTTATTTACGAAAATTCGACACTTTGCACCAATTGATGCTGATGATACATGTACGGGCAATAATTGATTCCTACTGCTACCTTTCTGTCAATTGTGCTGCCATCTGTTACAATTGTAGAATGTTACGAAAAAATTTTTGATAAACAATTTCCTAAAGAGAAAAAGGAGATGGATTCGTGTGCCCCTGGCGCTCTTCAGAACTTGTAACTTGCGGGATCTTTGACTTGTGTTTTGTGCAAAAAAAAAACCATAAACTGTTTAAAGAGCAGAAGAAAATCGAAAAGATCGAATTTAGAAGTTACAGAAATCCAAAAAATTTCCAAATTTTTTGGTATTCAAAAATTTGTTTAAACTTGAATATCGTTAAAAATAACTGACATTTTTAATGTAGTACCTATTTCAGATTCGAAAATAAAAATATCCAAAAAATTGAATTCGCAAAATTTTTTCAAAATTTTTGGTATTGTTGAAATTATCACGAAATTTTCTATTTTTTCAAAATAGAAAACTGTAATAGCATTTCATAAGTATAATAATTTTCAAAATTCTTTAGTATGTCAAAAATTTTCAAGATTTTCGTTTCTGGAGTTTTAAAATTGTAGAAATCCGAAAACTTGGAGTATTCAAATGTCTCAAAATCCAATTTCTTAAATTTCTCGAGTTTTTATTTTGATATTTTAAATTAGAAAATGAAAAAAATAAAAATTAACAGTTGGTTGTTAATTGTCAATAAAAAAAATTGAAAATTCATCAAAAATTCGAAAAATCAAATTTGGAAGTCTTAAAATCGAAATATTTTTAAAGTTTTTTGTTTTTCGAAAATCTCATCATTTCAAGAATTTCACGAGTTTTGTTGTGAATTTTATATTTATATCCCAATTTGAAATTAAAAAAGTAAATTTGAAAATGAATCAATAAATAAAAATTGAAGAAAATTATAAATTCATCGAAAATTTTTAATTGAGAAAAAACGAATTTGGAAGTTTCTGAAACACAGACATTTTCAAAGTTCTTCAATGTTGAAAAAATACATTATTCTATAAATCTTTTAAAATTTCAAAATCGTTGAAAATTACTGATATGTTCAATGTACTTCAGATTAAAAATAATTTTTAATTCTCAAGGATATTTTCAATTATTGATGATATCCGAAAATTTTTGGGAATGTTAAAAATTTCAAAATTTTCTACTTTTTTCTAATTCGAGTCTCAAAAAATTGAAAAATTTTGAAAAAGTTTTCTTATTTCCATTATTTTCAATATTTTCCAAGTTGTCAAAAATGTGTAATATTTAATACAAAGGATGACACTTTGTTTCAGAGATATTCATTTTTAAGTAAAACTCCCAAAATTGTTCCAAAAATTGAAATGATCAAATAAAGACATACAACGTTTGTCATTACTAAATAATATTTTTCACCAACAACATTTATAAAAATCATATGTAATTTCGAATTTCAATGGATGTCTTCAATCATGATAAAAAAATATTTTCATCACTCTATAACTTCAAAACTGACATTTGGACGTGACTTTGAGGCTATTGTGATGAAAAATTACGTTTGCAATCGCGAGCTATCGCCAATTTTGGCTTCGCCTATTTTGACCCTCGCCTCCAGCTCGGGCAAAAACGTACGGCTTCGCCAAAATTGACTCTAGCTCCCGATTACGAAAATAACTATAATTCAACTAGTGTAGAAAAGTCCACTTTTCCACACGCTTGGACGATGCAAAACTGGAATTTCCACACGGTGTTAAATAAAATATGATCCTTGACTACTGTGGAAGAATTTTTTCAACTCATCTGATTACAGCGCTCGTCTTCGGCTCGCGTTGCAACTCTCAGATTCGTTAAAAACAACATTTCCGCACTAGTGAAAAAATATACCATTAGTTTTCTTGTGTACTCCGGTTCACGGGAAAATAAAATACACAATCTTTATATTAGTAATGATATTTTTGTATTGATACATCATAAATTTATTCACATCCAGTTCTGAGCAGGTGCTAAAAATAACAAGTCCTATCATACACGAGCATTCTCTATAATTCAGGAATTCGCATTTTTACAAACCACCCGCGACCAAATACTCTGTATTTTACAACGTAAAAAATTCCACACACGTTAAAGCGCAATCATTAAACAATCACAAAATAAAGCTCAACCTTTTTCGCACGAATCATCGATCGTTATATCCTAGAAACGAGAACAATTTTTTGAAAACTGTTCTCAACCGCTGGTGGTATTCAATATAGCCGAAAACAGTTTTTCTCACTTTCAAAAAAACACGTATCAAAAATTTCCAAAATTGTTTTTACATGCGCCGTTATTGTTATTGAAAAATTACGACTCGTTCGATTAAGTTTTTGTATCTTTTACCGGGTATTAAAATTCACGCAGTTAATAATAAATTACGAAATTATTGCTTATAACGGCAGGTATTCTGCATAAGTTGCAAAATAGCTGCAATTATTAAATGTAACTGCAATTGTAGAGTTGCAATCAAAAATGCCACTTTTCAAACAAACGGAACAACTCTAGATAGAAATAACTCGCATACAGTTCTTCAATAAATAAATCACTTTGTTATACACTGTGAATTTATAAAAAAAAGCTCCTTAATAATAATACACAAAATGCCAGGTTTCTTTTCGTAACCGTAATAATAAAAAAAATGCAGTTACGATATTTAACAATATAATACTTAACAATCGACCCTTTTAAAAATATACAAACAAATTCAAAATAACTTGATTGTACAAAGCTCGAGGTTTACAAGGACGAAAATCGGGAAATTTTTTCACTGTAATGGAAGAACAAACCTCAGTGAATCTCTGCAATAATGCCATTGGAAACAAGAAAAAAGTCTTCCATTGTAATAATTAGTTTTTCAATCTTCCAACGATTCATGTACACTTGAGCATTTTCTTTTTTTGTTTTGTTTTTTCTCTTCAATGTATTCTTTTAATTTCGTATTTTTCGTATTGTACATCACGTATTTACATATTTATACAAACGTTACTTTTTCTTTATCGAAATAATTTTATCAAAAATTGTTTGATTCAATTTCCAAAGTTGCATTGAAGAATTCGCGTGTTGCACTGTAGATGACTTTTATCAATTGGAAAGGAGTGTTTTTATATTTACAAAATTTATCCTTCGCTCACGGAGGAAAGGGAACTGCGGGTTGAACTGTGGTGGCGATGTGAAAGTTCCGGTAAATCCGAGGGAAGACAAAGGGGCATTGCGCTGGGCCCAAAAATGGCTTCCTGCTCCTCGAGCTGGATCGCGAATTGCTCCTCCAGTTTCTGCAACATTTTTCGAAAAACTCGTTGACAAAAACAAAAACAAAAATTATAATACTCGAAAATTCTGGCTCAATAGTATTACTGAGAAAGGATTTTGTTCAATTTAACTTATTTGATTATATAATTTTTTTTTTAATGTATTGCAAGGGGTGTTTGAAGCAATAAACTTTTTTTAAAGAAAAGTATAGTAAAAAAATGAATGTTATTATTGGCATTTTTAGAACGTTTTTCTGGAAAATTAAAAATTTAAATATAAAATAAACTAAGATTTTGTGATTCTCGAAAGTTTCCCTTGAAAAATTATGAAAAATGTGAATATTTTTGGAAATATCCATGAATATTTGTAATTTGTTGCAAGTCTTCAAATTTAAAAAGTTACACATACAAAAGATATGAAATTACATCTGTAATATTTTATTCATAGATGCAAATCACCGCGTATTCCGGTCAAATTTCGACCGTCATTATATATTAATCTATAAAAAAATATAAAAATACATAAAATATAAAAATCAATATCGGGGGATAATAGTAAATAACTTTTCATTCTTTCATGTTCATCTTCGGATGCAACAATATTATTTCACATAATATGTTAGTATGCTATACTACTATATCATATTAATATATATATATATATAAATCATTAGCAACGAAAGAAAAAATGATATTTTCTACAGTAGTATACATGTTATATTTACGAGCATTTAACTACATTTCCACAAGTTATTTGGGATAAATCAAAACCTACAGAATTTTAGTATCAACTGTTCACGCAAATATCTTCAAAAATCATCAAAACTTATATTAACTGAATCGAAAATGTAATAACCAATATGTTTCTATTATTACAGTTACGAATTTTACATTTTAAACAGTTAGTAGCTTAATTTCTCAGTTTGAAGTCAATTGATATTCCCCTCTAAATAAAAATGCCATTTTCCAACTCTATAAAAAATGTATTAAAAAGTTAATTCATGCAAAAATTAACAAAGCTCTACGTTTTAAAATTAAATATGAATAATTATTATATCGTTAACATTCACTTATGACTTTACATATAAAATTCTAACATGTGCCGAAATAACTAAAAAATATGAGGCGATTTCTCACGAATATTGAATATATTTATACAAATTTTTGAGCTTGTATTCATGGAAAAATTTCTTATAAATAAAAAAAAAAATTTACACAATCATAAAATTACGAATCAAATAGCTGAGCTGTTCCTATCCAAATGTAAAAATTTTTTTACAAATTTTATTCTCTCAGAAATTTTTTTAAATTTTAGAATCGTTTGAAATTACTGAAACTCTTCATGTATTTTGGATTTGTAATTAGAGGTGTCCAAAAAGTTCAAAGGTTATTGAATTCGAAGATTTTTTTTTATTTTCGGTAATATTAAAATTTTTATGAAATTTTTTATTTTTTAAAAATTCAAGTTTTGAAAAATTAAAAACTGTATAAGGATTTCCAAAATATCGTACCTAATTTAAAACAAACTTTAAAATTTGAAAAATTCTCAACATATTTTCGTTTCTGAATTTTCAGGTTTTATAAATCCAAAATTTGAAGATTTAAAACTTTTTAAAATACCATTATTAATAACATTTCCAAAATTTTATACGTTTTTATTTTGATATTTTAAATTAAAATTTGACTTCAAAATTTGAAAAATCAAAATTAATATCAAGTGTCAAAAAAAAAAAAAGATCGCTGAAAATTCATTGACAATTTAAAACATTGAATTTCGAGGTTTTAAAATTAAAAAATTTCAAAACATTTTTTTTTCGAATATTTAATCATCTCAAGAACTTTCGAAGTTTTTATTCTGAATGTTAAATTTCACATCGAAATTCAAATTAAAAAAATTAAAACTAAAAAGTAATTAATAATTGGAAATTGGAAAAAATTGTATATTTATTAAAAATTTTAAATTGAAAAAAACCAAATTTAGAAGTTTTAAGAATTCAAAAATTTTTTAAGTTTTTAGATTTCCATAAACTATATCATTTTAGAAATCTTTCAAAATTTCAAAACCGTTGAAAATTACTGACATGTTTGATGTACTTTAGATTGAAAATTGAAAATATCTGGAAACTTTGAAAATTATTGAATTTGCAAAAATTTTTCAAACTTTTTGAGAATGTTACAAATTTCTAAATTTTCTACTTTTTCATAATTCCAGTTTCAAAAAATTAAAAAATTTATGCGAATTTTGGAAAAGTTCAAAAATTTTTAAAATTTTTCTATTATTACAGTTAGAAATTATACATTTTTTACAGTTAATAGCTAAAAATCTCAGTTCAAAGTCAATTAAAATTCGCTCATTAATAAAAATTCCATTTTCCAACTCCATAAAAAATGTATAGAAAAGTTAATTCATGCAAAAATCGACAAAGGTCTAAATTGGAAAAAATTTAAAAAATTGTTTATTTGTAAATGATAATAATTCACATATGAATCTATGTATAAAATTCTCGTATGTACTAAAATAACTAGAAAATACAAAATGTATTCAAATTTCTAACCTTGCATTTAAGAAAAAATTTGTAACATATAAAAAAAAATTGGAACAATAATAAAATTACGAATCAAATAGCTGAGCCGTCCGTCTCCTATTGTAAACAGTTTTTCAAACATCCAAAACTTTTCAAAATTGATCATTAAAATCCATTCTCATTTTCAGCAACATTTTTTTAACCTAAATCCTACATAACTGCGAAAAAAGTAAAGCACAGCCTGCGGTTTCCAACTCGTAAAAACTGTTTTAAAAAAACTTTTCATCAACTAACCTTATCGTCCCAACTTCGCCATCCCAACTCGTAGCTTGTTAAAACCGTGGCTTTTTTTCATTTCACAGGAAAAAAATTCAAAGGAAAAACAAACACAAAAATGTAGCGACACATAAAAATGTAAGGGTTGCCGAAAAAGGTAACAAAAAACCATTTGGACTGAAAAGTTTCTACCACCCAATTTTGGAAAAATAATAAACCTTCAGATAATTGCAAATGTGCAAGGCGATAATTTCGTGTAAATAAAGCGATTAATGAGCCTTAAGCGTCCATTTTTAGGGTAGTTCATATCGATATTGATATTTTTAAAATTATTTTTAATGCCCTGCGCACAATATATTGTGCGCAGGGCATCAATGACATTCTTTGAATTTCCATTTATTCAACGATAAATATCGATATTTTTTGAAAATATCGTTCATCCAGATTTTGTATCGATATATCGGAATATCGATATTTTGCGATATTTTTATTGCCGATATTATTGATGAAGTTCGCTAGAACTTTCTTGTCGTCGATATTTTTGAAATTATTTTCAAATGAAATTTTTTATTTTTCAACCTTCTTCGAAATTTTTCATTGTTTCAACGATACATATCGATATTTTTCGCTGACAACGTCGATATTTTACGATGATATTTTTATCGTCGATATTATCGATATTAATATTTTTGAAATGACCTATAAATGACATTTATTTTTCGGAATTTTTAATTTTTTCCACGATAGATATCGATGTTTTTAAAAATAGCAACAACCCTAAAAGTTTTCCGAGCCAGTAAAAATGTATTGAGGTATTTCGAGAATGCATGAGCATTTATCTACAAGCAATGATTACAAATCCAAGCATGAAAAGTTCAAGTGTGGCACGTGAAATTGGCGATGTCAAGGGTTGGAAAAAACGAAAGAAAAACACTAATGGGAGGCAGAGGATTTTCTGGGCATGGCAGTGGAAGGTGAAGGTTCTTCGGACGTGTGGCGAAGTGTCACGCGGGGCAAGGTGAAAGAGGAAAATGTGTTGTAAGGAGGTCGAGGGATTTTTGGAGAATTTCGCCAGGCGTCGAACATTGACAAAGAGGAACAGTCCATGGAACGAAAGGAAGTGTTTCTATAACGTGACGATAAATAGCCACGATAACGGTCCTCCAAAGCTTCCTTTTCAGCCTCCAACTCGGCCTCTAATCTCTAAAAAAAATTTATATACAAACGGTCATTTTTGGCGATTACAGAAATCAATCACTTGATATCATTTTAATCGAATCGCTCGTGTATAATCTGTAGATCTATACGATGAAAAAAAAAAAAAAAACGATTGGTTCCAGCAACTAAATCGTCAAGTATAAGCATGAATCAACCGAAATTAGTGGACGTAGTTAGAGAATTTCAAATATGTGAAATACCCAAAAATAACCACGCGAAAATGCGAAATTTAGAAATTGACGTTTTACCAAATAATCGAAACTTGCACAATTTATGAAATTTATCTTACAGATTATATGAAACACACATTATCAAACATATTTCAAACACTATCTATTGAAATTTCTTAACATTTTTTGAAATTTTACAGATTTTTTCAGTTTTATATAAGTAAACGTGAGTGAAGTAACACTCGACATTATCAGTATGTTCATTAACTATCAAATTTTATGCAAAATTTTTGTATTACATAAGTTTTTCCATAATTTTTCATACTTTTAAAGTTTTCCAAATTTCTTTTAAAAAATTAAAAAATTATAAATATTGTCGAAAAATCAAATTTTCATAACGAAATCACATAATCGAAAGTTGACATAATCGAAACTGTGATTGTCGTTTTTAATACTTTTATTGTTTCATATTCCACTGAATGATTTGGTTGTTGAAGTCAAGTTTTTTTTGTTTTTATCAAAGTATTTAAAACAATATCTCATAGGGTTATTTTACATTCCATGGTTTTTCCATAATTTTTTCTACTACGATATTTTAATTACGAAATCCGTGACGGATTTCGTCCGTCGCTAAAAAATTAAAAAATATCTTACTACTGATATTTTTAATTAAAATGATATTTTGAGCGAGATATTTTCAATTAAAATTCGAAATGAAAATTTTGAAAATCAGTATTAATAGTTAATTATCAGTTGTCAATAAAAAAAATTAAAAATTGATCAAAAATTCAAAAATTGAAAAATTCGAAATTCACGATATTTTATTCTTGATATTTTCAATTCAAATTTGAATTAAAAATTAAAAAAATATAAATTAACAGTTGGTCATCAATTGTCGGTAAAAAATTGAAAATTCATCAAAAATTCAAATTTCAAAAAATTAAAAATTCACGACATTTTGATCTTGATACTTTGAACAAAATTCGAAGTAAAAATGTTCAAAATCAAATTAACAGTTGATTATCAACATTGTCAATACAAAAAATTAAAATAATCATCAAAAATTTGAAAAATCAAAAATTCATGACATTTCGACTTTAAAATTTTAAAAATAAAAAAAACAGTTTATTATCGTCAAATAAAAAATTAAAAATTCATCAAAAATTCCAAATTCAAGAAATAAAATTTGGAAGTTTTAGAAATCCAAAAATGTTAAAGCTTTTTATATTTTCCTGCATTTTATTGTATTCTAGAAATTTTTCAAAATTTAAAAATCATTGAAAATTACTGACACGTTCAATGTACTTGAGATTAAAAATTAAAAATATCTGGAAACTGAAAATTTTCAAATTCGCGAAAATTTTTCAAACTTTTTGAGAACGTTAAAAATGTAATAATTTCTTATAACTATACAAAGTGAGAAAATTACACTTTCGGAATGTTTTTGTCATATTTTCAAAAACCAAGTATCACATTACAATTATATTTTTTTATATTATATTATACTATATTACTTTTTTTTTATTATTATTTTTTATTTTTATTTATTATATATTCTGAGCTTTTAAAACAAAGTCCAAAACCAAATTTAAAACTTTATGATAATTTTTTATTTAAATACTGAATTACATAAATCATGCGTTTTTTAAATACTTTTTGTTTTTCCATTTTAATTTCAAGGCTCAACCCCATATTCAGTATTTTTTAATTTAATAAAAAATGGGAATGAATCAACTAAAAAAGTCTAATTTCTACATTTTCAAACATTCCAAATGATGCCTTTATTATTCTCATCTTCGTTGATACTGTTAAACACAAAATAAAAATCTAAACATCACAACGTCCTTCAACTAACATTAAAAGTAAAACAAAGGACACCCAAACAATCCTAAAAGAAAGTTAATCAAACTCCACTCTGCAAACAAAAAAAAAAAACAAAAACAAAAATCATGCGTGCACAGCACTTGAAAAGAAACGAGCCACACCAGAAAGCATAAACAAATCCACGTGCAGCAAGTTCGTCCATTTTAATAATAATAAACCCATTATTGTTAACTCAGATTACTTGAGAAGACATTACTCCAGCAGAACATTTGAAAAACTCGGACATACCTGTTTCCTCGGCATGAGCAGCGACTTCCACTCCTTGACCTCCCTGGAATAAGTGTCTTCCAACTCCTTCAATTTGGTATTCTCATGCTCCATGAGCAGCTTCCTCTTCTCGTTCTGCAACTGCTCGAGTTCCTTGATGGTGGCGTTGCTCTGGGCCCTGAGCTCCTCGCTCTGCCTCTGGTGCTTCAGCTCGGACCTCTGCTGCTCCGCCATGTACTTCTTCTTCTCGTTCTCCTGGAACTTCTTCAGCTTGTCCCTCTCGGCGTCGGGGTTCGGTATCATCGAGATCCTCATCGACTCCCGGAACATCATCTCCCTCACTTTCATCTCGTTCCTGATGCGCTTCGGCAAGTTCCTCCGTTCCACGGCCTGCCTCTTGGCGAGCTCTTCCTCCTTCCTCAAATTCATCCTTTTCATCTGCTCCAGCTCTTTCTCGTGCTTTATGAGCATCTGATGGCGCTGCAGGAAGAACACGTCCTTGAGCTGTCGCTTCAGCAACTGCTGCCTCTCGTGAATTTGGCGCTCCTCGAGCTCCCAAAGCGCCGCCTCGCGCCTCCGCAGCAACTGCTGCTTCTGCTGCAAGAACTGTCGCTCCATGAGGGCGATCTTCTCGCGATGACTGTCCGACAAACGGCGCAGCGAGGCCTCGCAGCCGTCGTGGAGTTTCTTCACGAAGAGCTCCTCGCGCTCGTCGTGCTCGGCCTCGAGTTTCTCCTTGCGCTCCTTGAACGCGCCTTTTCGCTTCTCCTTCGGCATGAGGTCCGTCTCTTGTTTTATGAGGCGCAGGTCCTGCTTCAGGCCCTCGCGGAACTGCTTCAGCTCGCGCTCCTGCTCGGCGCGTATCTTCTTCGACGCGAGGCGCAGGTCAGCTTCTTGTTGGGCCTCGGCACGCTCGATCTGCTGACGCTGCTGGCGGGCCATGCTCTCCAAATCGCTTTCCGCCGTGCGTTCCAGCATTTGACGTTCCTGCGAATGAAAATCAAACATCAAGGTTGCGTTTAAACAAGGAATAAGTTTCCAGAAAAAACAAAAAATGTCGCAAAATATCACAATATCACGAAATGTAACAAAACGTGGCTGAATATGTTTTATTGGAATGCTGATTTGTTAAACATAGGGAATTCTAGGAAATTCTGGGTAATTTATGGGGAAATTAATAAACGTTAATATAAACATGTACATGAAATGTCACAAAACATCACAATAACACAAAATGTAACAAAACGTGACTGAATCTTTTTTGTTGGAACGCTGATTTGTGAGATATGGGGAATTCTAGGATACACTGGGTAATTTATGGGGAAATCCGAGGAAAACCCCCTAGGGTTTGATCATGAATTCCTCAGAATTTCCCAGAATTCTATATCTGACAAATCAACATTCCAACAAAAAAGATTCAGCCCTAAATGTTAATATATTCATATACACGAAATGTCACAAAACATCACAATATCAATGCTGGCTTGTCAAACATAGGGAATTGTAGGAAACTACAGGTAATTAATAGGGAAATCTAGAAAAACCCCTTTAATCATGAACTCCTCAGAATTTCCTAGAATTCACCATATCTGACTAATTAACATTCCAACAAAAAATATTCAGCCTAAAACGTGAATATATACATATCACTGATATGTATTTATACACTGGATAGGCAATGGCTATAGAGTGGGGGTAGAAATTACAACGGCCGACATTTTGGCGAGTTAGATATCGCGCCTGCGCAGTAGAATTTTTTTCTTGTCTTGCCTCTTTCTCTCTCTTCGTTCTTGGTTTTTCCTTCCACAGGCATGTATGCGAATCAAAAATTCTAGAAAGTCCAAAATCTTTGACAATTTGGAGAGAAATGAGTTATAAAAACAAAAACTTTCAGAGAACTTTGATGGTAATATTCAGAATTTTTTAATTCATACCTTGACTTTCAAATTTTGGGAACATCAATTCACATTTTAATAATCGAACGTTCAAATAATTCTTTCATTTTGAGGATAATATACGGACATTGTGACAATTACTGAATTGTTGACAAATGAGAGAAGTATTTTTGCATTTTTGCAACTGTAAATTATCAACAGCTGTAATGTCTAAACATTATTTGAAATTCGTATTGTTTTGTTTTGATTCATTAGCTGATCTGTGAAAAAATGACTTCGGCTTTAGTACGCGCGCGCGCTATCTTGCTCTTCAAAATGGCGGACATTCAATTGCGAGAAATGATGAGGAGTGGGGACTACAGCATTGCCTATCCAGTGTATAAATACATATCAGTGATACATATAGACGAAATGTCACAAAACATCACAAATCCTGAAATGTAACAAAACGTGGCTGAATCTTTTTTGTTAGAATGCTGATTTGTCAGACATGAAGAATTCTCGGAAATTTTCGGGAAATTCTTGGTCAAACCCTAGAGTTTAATAAAAAAATTCCCCAGAATTTTCCGAAATTCCTTGTGTCTGAAAAATCAACATTCAGACGAAAAAGATTCAGTCCAAAACGTCAATATACACATATACTCGAAATGTCACAAAACATAACAATATCACTTAATATAACAAAACGGCCGAATCTTTTTTGTTGGAATGCAAATTTGTCAAACATGGAGAATTCTAGTAAATTCTGGAGAGTTCTAGAAAATTCACGAATAAACCCTAGGGTTTCCTCCAGATTCCCCCAGAATTTCCTAGAATTCCCTATGTCTGAAAAATCTGGATTTCAAGAAAAAGATTCAGCACAAAACGTTAGTATATGCATGTACATGAAATGTCACAAGACATCACAATATCACAAAATGTCACAAAACGCGGCTTTACTTTTTTTGTTGGAATACTGATTTCTCAAACATGGGGAGTTCTAGGAAATTCTGGATAAATCTGGGGAAAACCCTTAGGCTTACTGAATTCTCCAGAATTTCCTAGAATTCCCCATGCCTGACAAATCAATATCCCAACAAAAAAGATTCGGCCCAAAATGTTAATATACGAAATGTCACGATACATCACAATATCACAAAATATCACAAAACGTGACTGATATTTTTTTTAGAATGCTTATTTGTCAGACGTGGGGAATGATAGAAAATTCTGGGGAATTTATAGGGAAATCCGGGGAAAACCTAAGGTTTTATTCATGAATTTCACAGAACTTCCTAGAATTTCCTATGTCTGACAAATCAGGATTTCAACAACAAAATCAGCCCAAAGCGTCACAATATCACAAAATGTCACAAAACATACACTACCCTGCAAAAGTTTGGACTCACTAAGGTAAAATTTTTTTTTTTTTCGTCACTTTATTTATTGTTCTCTTCAGACAATTTAATGTACGTATTTGTATAGCAAAATAATATTATGTAATAAATTTTTTTTTAATTCATTTCATGTTTTTCTATACAAATACGTACATTAAACTGTCTGAAGATACCGATGAATAAAGTAACGAATAAAAAAAAAAACCATTTCCACAAGTAAATTCAAACTTTGGCAGAGCAGCGTAACAATATCACAAAACTAACAAAAAATCACGTACCTGCTCGAACCGCTTCTCCTGCTGCTCCTTATTCAACTGCGCCTTCTGCGACAAATCCTGAAACTGCTTCTGCTCGATCTTCTGCAGCAACTTGAGCTCCCTCAGCTCCTGCTTCCGAAATATCTGATCGTCGTACACATTTCCATTCTCATCGTCCCCGTAGATAACCTTGGACGTCGTCGTCGTTACCATGACCCCATCAATAACGAACCTGCGGGTCCTCTTCCTCGTCTTTCTCTGCAAATTTCTCATCTCCATGTCCTCCTTGGATTTCTGCGATCGCGAGTGTTCCCGATGATTGTATTCGGGTTTACGCCTGAGTACGACTTCCTCGTCGATTTCCCGTGCCAGGTAATGGTGATTATGATTGCTCTCTTTGTTCGATCCGCGGCTGTCTTGGCTGATAGTCGTGGAAATGGACTCGGCGTCGGAGCGGTCGACGCTTTTGCTGGGCGTGTACGATCGCGTGGAGCCCGCGTCGCTCTCGATTTTCCCGTGGCTTTGACGAGACTCGTGCACACGTTCACGGCACGGCGTGGCCTTCGCCATTCTCGAGTTCACCTGCCCGTTCATGCGCTTTGACTCGTGCTCGACGGGCGCGGGTACGACACTCGCGCGGATCACCTCGTCGCCGCTGTCGCTCTTGCAACTCGAGCGCTCGTGTGAGCTTTGGTCGCTCAGCGAAGAACCCGTTCGCGCCATCGACGAGTCCTTGACTTGTTCCTGCTCATCGCCGACCTGCGATTTCGGAAGCACGATTTATCTCTCTATATAATAAAAAAAACTTCATCCCGCTGATTCAGTCAACACTAACCTCACCTACATGAACATACCGATCGATATATATCGATATTCGATATCGAATAATATAATATCGATATGAACATACTGACTTGCATGAACATACCCAAACACTTCCGAATATCTCCGAACACTTCCCAACATATCCGAACATACCCAAATACTTCCGAGCATATCCGAACATACTCGAAAATACACGAATGTCCCAGAATGTCATATTCGAACATACCCGAACAATTCTGAATATACCATAAGAATTCCATACATACCCGAATATTTCCGAACATTTGCGAACATACTCAAACATACCTGAATATCATACTCTAAAATACCCGAACACTTCCAAACATACCCGAATATTTCCGAACGCTTCAGAACATGCTCCAACATTTTGAATCATACTTACTTCAACATACTTCAAATTATAGCTTTAATCTGTCCAAATTTATGTGTATTGAACGATTTCTATCCATTTTCACATTTGATTAAAGAAAAGATTTAAACCTCAATATCTTTAAAAAAAAAATTAGTCACGGAATTTCGATATGAAAAGTATCTGGAAAAGCTGTGTGCAAATTGAAAAGTATTTGAACGAACGAAAATTTTCTCACCGTAACAACCGAGACGTGACTAGTATCTTCAAGCTGATCCGAAATTGGACTGACTATGACAACTTCAGACTCGTCAAGTTTTTTGCCGATGCGCTTTGACGCATCGGTTATAATTATAGGTTGTTCTTGGGGGCTGTACTCTAAACTGTCCAGGCTAGGAAAACCGTCGTCATCCGTCGAATTTTCATTAACCTGTTTCAATGAAAAGTATTCGACTCGTTAGAATGAAATGTTACTCGAATATTTTCAACAAAAACCGTTTTTCAATAGTTTACATGACTTTTCTCATTCTATTGTTGAAATATTGAAAAAAAAAGCGTATAGTAATTTTTGGACGGCCCCTTAACTAACCTGTGTTTTGTTCATTTCATTGGCAACAATGACGACTTCGGAAACGGAGGAACGCCTGGGCGCCGGAGGCGTCGACGAGGCATCGATAAGAACCGGTGGATGAGTCGTTACCACCGTCACTTGACTCACGTTGCTTGCCAAACTATTGGACGGATCCGGAATATCTGCCATAATGCGCACCATCGATTTCGTTGGTCGCACTTCGGAATCCATTTGTTGAGACTTGCCTGCAATTTTGATAAACAGAAATTATAACCTAAAGCCCAAAAATTTCAACAACTCCATCATTCAGTCATCGAGAAGCAAAAACAAAAGTACCAGTAATGACGACGACATTATCACCAGGTCGACTCCTGGAAACGCTCCTACTCCGTATAGGCGTCGAGGTAGGAGTGACAACGGAAACATTAACGGCTGAACCTCTCCTGGATCGATCCACCATGTCCTGTCCTTCTTTACTTTCGTAAAGACTATTCAACGAGCCTCCAACAATCTCATCGCCCATGGCAACGGTTTTCGTCGACGTTTCTTGCGCTCGATTAGCCTCCTTGGCATTTTCCTTGAGTTTTCGTTTTTCCAAAACAGCGTTGAGCTGGTCTTCGACGGATCTTCGTTTTTCCTCCAAGCTCTTGTTACCTTCAATCGACGTTTCGTTCACCAACTTCTTTTCACCCCTGAAACAGAGAAATACATTATCTCTCTATCTTATAAAAAAAACTTCTCGCAGCTGTCAGCGTGTAGATTTAGGTTAGGTTAAGTTGCAAACATACCCCAACACTTCTGAACATTCCCAAACATATCTAAAAAAAAGCTATAAGAAAAAATTTTATTTCAAAAATTACTTTAACCAGTCAAATTTAATTAACTTCGATTGACATAAAATCAACATTTAATTATTATCAACTATTGTTTGAAATTATATGTTTGAAGGTGTTCGGTTATATTTGGGTATGTTCGGAAATATTCGAGTATGTTCTTGGGTATGTTTGGAAATGTTCGTGTATGTTCAAGTATGTTCGAAATTGTTCGTGTATGTTCGGAAATATTCAGGTATATTCTCGGTTATGTTCGTAAGGGTTTGTGTATGTTCGAGTAAGTTCGGAATAACCATAAAGTGTACTCACCTTAGATTATCTTCCAAAGAGCTCTGCTTTTGAAGAACAAACTTCCTCCATTCGTCGTTGGCTGTAACGGGGGCTGATTTTCGCTTTTCCTCGACGTTCTGGTGCTTTTTCTTTGGTCTAATGTCGGCGTAAATCGCGTCCTTGATTACCTTGGGGCTCGTTTTCGTCTCCGCGTTGACAGCGGTAACGCCCTGAGTCTCCTTATTTTCTTCACCGTTGAGTTTCGGCGATGGCGCCCTCTCGTGATTCTGCGTCGACGCCTTTTCAACCTGGGATTTGCGTTTTTCCACAGCAACAGCAGCGGCGTTAACGACAGCAGTATCGATGGCACCGATCGGTCTCTCCAAACTTTTCGCTATTTCCTTGTCCTCCGATTTTGGGTCCGAGCGCGTCGGGGGTGGTGGCGCAGGGCCTTTTTCCCTTGAAGCCCGACGTTCGCTCGATTCCACTGGGGGCTTCGGAGCCTGTAAATTTGGAGATAAAAACTTAGACGGAGGTACAATTTTTTCAACAGAATAAAATGATTCAAGGACAAAAATTTATTTCAAAAATAACTTTAACTAATCAAGTTTAATGAATTTCGATTAACTTAAAATCATGATTTATATAATATTTATAACGACTGTTTGAAATTATGTCTGAAAGTGTGTTCGAGTATGTTTGAACGTGTTCGGTTACATTCGGGTATGTTCGGAAGAGTTCGGAGATGTTCGGAAGTGTTCGTGCATGTTCGAAATTGTTCGAGTATGTTCAGAAATATTCGGAAATATTTGTGTATGTTTAAAAATGTTCATGTATGTTCGGAATCGTTCAGGAATATTCGAAATTGTTAAGGTGTGTTCAAAAATGTTCCGGTATGTATAGCATTGTTTTTAAGTGTTCCGATATCTTCGGAAATATTTGGGTAAGTTTTGAAGCGTTCTGGCATGTTCACAGACTTCTCAGGAATGTTCGGAAGTGTTCACAATTGTTTTTGGGTACATTCGGAAATATTCGTGAATGTTCCAGTATGTTCAGAATTGTTCGGGAATGTTCAGAAGTGTTTGTGTATCTCCGGAAATATTCCAGTATATTCGGAAGTGTTCGGACATGTTCTTTGGTATGTTCCAAAGTGTTCGAGTATGTTCGAAAGTATTCGGGAATCTTTGGAAGTGTTTAATGTTTGGAAGTGTTAAATGCATTTTATTGCATTGAAATTCTGCCAACTACCGGTTAGAGACACTGGGCGCTCGGCCATTTTGTGTCTCGTCGATCTGACTTTTCGGAGGATTGCCGAATCGTGCAAAAACGTTTTTCGATATAGCACTACTACGGT
>JAPYZL010095912.1:0-21489 GCA_030522825.1 Platygaster orseoliae
TAATTTTTAACTATTTCTTAGTAACCGGATTCCTACTAATTGAAATAGTAAAAAATTACTATTAAATAGTTAAATTTGACTAATTCAAACTGAGAGAGTAAAAACCAGATTTTCAATATCTTATAGTACCGACCATAGCGACAAGTCCACTGAATAAAAAAAATATGACTTTTTGTGTTTCAGATAATTTGAACGTGCAAAATCATGTCAACCATGGAGCAACATTTTTTCTGCAGCCTCAACTTCAAGACGTAGCCATTGCAATTCAAATAAGTATCTAATGGTTATCGAAATTGTAATTTGTTATTAAAATAATGTAGTTCAACAAACAAAAAGTTTCATTCCAAAATATTCAATAGTTTTTTTTTACAACATCTCTAAAAAAAGTAGTAATTTCCGGGCTATTTGGGTAGAATACCCCCTTCAGTCTTAAGTATTAAGTGTCAAGTCTTAAGTCTTAAGTGATAAGTCTTAAGTCTTAGGTGTTAAGTCTTAAGTGTGAAGTGTTAAGTCTTAGGCGTTAAGTCTTAAGTCTTACGTGTGAAGTCTTAAGTCTTGAGGTTAAGTCTTAAGTATTAAGTGTCAGGTATTAAGTATTAAGTCTTAAGTCTTAAGTATGAAGTCTTAAGTATTAAGTGTTAAGTCTCAAAAAGTCAGGTTAGGTTAGTGTTGACTGAATCAGCGGGATAAAGTTTTTTTATTGTATAGAAAAGATAAGTGCAATTTTTAATATGTTAAACAATCACAAACCCAAAAAAAACATATTTTTTCGATCATGCCCTCATACTTTTGCACGGTAATTGTGCATATATACGAAAAAGGTCACTGATTCTTAAATTCCGACCTCACTCGTATAGAAATTTATCGACTAGAAATGAATTGCGAAAAAAATCGGTCGTTCTTTTATCGAATTTTTATAGCGTCGTAATTTGACGCGCGATATCGACCTTCGATTAAAACGCGTATCGCTACTATTATTTTTACGAGCCTGTTGCAGAATTTCCGTTACTTGCATGGCGCGATTATTATTCTAATTATCCGACTCCTCGTCTTTTCAATTTCCCGTGGCAATTCGATGCTTTTTTCCCGTTTTCTTCGTTCTAAGATGTTCGAACGCGAAGAAATTGATTGTTACGATCCCTCGTTACTTAATGTTTGACGTCAGCTGCGATATTGGTTGAACGCACTCGTCGCTAGGGTCTTGAAGTTATTTTGAAATTTTTATTTTCAAGCCGATGGAACGCTCAAGGATGCGTTGAATTGATTTTTATAAATGGAATGAAACAGTTGTAACGCCGAAAAAAATCAAATTTGGGTGCAATGATAAATTTTAAATTTAATATTAGTACTTTTGTAAAATATGTGGAATTTCGTGGGCTTATTTTTGAAAACTCAGTTTCAATAATAGTAAAAAAACTAATCTTTTGATATGTTTTTCAAAAATGATTGTGTAAAAATTTTGAAAATAAGTAAGAAAATAAGTTAATATAATGATAATTATCTACTTTTTTAAATAACTCATAATTTCGATCATATTAAAAAAAAATTTATAAAATATGTAAGATATTTATAAGAATATTTTATACACTCGTTATTTATTTGTTTATATTATTTTATTTCATTTTATTTTGTTCATAAATGTCACGTTATTCTTTAAATTGATATACTTTTATTATTTTTTTTTTATTTCTCGATGTGGTTGCGACGCCAATGGAAAAAAGCCTTGAAACATTTCTCGAATCGTGTTGTTCAACGCATGAAAGGAATTGAAATCGAAAAATTCCATCAGTAATTATGAAGATTGTTTATCGTGGCTTTACTATAAAAATTGTTTTCCGGTTACAATTACATTACCTAATCTGAAAGGTAGTTTGAATCAACGAATCGCGTGTGCATTATTCGAAGATATTTCTGTAAACAACTGCAGAGCTTTTTGTAAAATCTTTTGTTGATCTTGTTTGGCAAAAATTAGAAAACTTAATTTTCTTTTTACGATTATAATGGGTTTGTTGTAAAAGTGTTTTAATCTTTTTCAAATTTTATATGAAAATACAAAATTAAATTTCATTGAATGGGGATTTTTAAAAAAAGAAAAAAGGCAAGCTGTAAAAAAAATTTAAACAAAAACAGAAAAAATCGTTTCCACTACTTTCCATAGTAAAATTTAAAAATAATATTTTTTCTGTTTTTGTTTAATATTAAACGTTAGGAATTTCAGATACAAATTTCTTTAAGATACCATGACATATTTCAATTTTTTACAACTTGAGAAATTCGCATTAGAACAAAAACGTCCCTTTGACTTGTTGAACGAAAAAGTCGTTGATTCTGTCCGGAAGCGATGCGATTGAAGCGCGATCGTCGATCGATGCCGGAGTCGGAAATGATTATTTCCGGCCGGATAATCCGGCCTCGTCACGGAACGTGTCATTGTAATTAGCGCTATTACGACTATTAACACGCTCGGTTTTCCGCGTAACCGAGGTATGCGACGGCTTCTTAGTTAATTACGCGAAGACGAGCGCGGCAATACAACGGCTCCGGAGCCTCCTCCTCTTACTCGAAATGCACAATTTTCGCGTAGTGCGCTTGGGAGTCGCTTTTACGAAGCGCCGGGTTGTCCATTAAACGCGAGATGCATTTAACCGGGGACAAAATTACAATGCTCTCTCCGTGGCGTAAGGCGACGGCTTCGATACGTATCGAATTACGCTCGATGGCAGGTAATCAAAGAGCAGATACTGCACTGTTGAAAATTTTTGTCTTAAATTTAAAAAAAAACTGTATAACGCCGCCCATTACATTTACACTGTATTAATAATGCATTAAAAGTTTATAAAAAATATATACATATATAGGCTTATATAACTTTAATATATGGGTGTCTTAAATGTAATATATCATGTGTGTTTGAAATTGTACATGAAATAAACACTGTAAAAATTGAATCTTATTTTAAGATGCAACAAAATCAAGGTATGTTTTGAAATTGAAATATTATCTTAAATTTAGTCCATGTTTACAATTGATTTCAAGCAGGCAAGTTTTAAATTAAGAAGATTCAACATAATTTGAGGAAATCATTCTTAATTCAAGACACATACTCTTGATTTAAGACTTGTTTTTTTGAAAATAAATTTAAAAATGGACTGAATTCAAGATACCATTTGAATTTCAAATGGTGCCTTAATTTTGTTGCATCTTAAAATAAGATTGACTTTTTAGAGTGAATACATATTTACATTAAATCTGTGACATCAATTTAATTCATAATAATTGTGAATTGAATTTAATACATTGATGTACTAGAATCATATAAAAATATTTGAATTAAATTTGCTTTTACATTCATTTCATGCATGTAACTGAGACTGAATTTTTTTTAGATACTGGTTGCATAAAATCTAAGACAAATTTTAAATGCTATATGTAAAAAATGTATAAAAATCAAGTAGGTGTCTGTTTGGAGATAATACACATTTAATAGATGTGTTTCATTCATGTCAAAGTGTGTAAAATTGTCTGAGTATTGTCTAAGAATGTCTAAACAGTGTCTACAAATGTCTAAGTAGTGTCGAAAAATGTCCGAATCGTCTAAAAATGTATAAATAGTGTCTAGAATGTCTGAAATTGTCTGAAAAATGTCTAAAAATATCTAAAGATTGTCTGAAAGTGTCTAATGTGTCTAAATAATGTCTAAAGTGTCCAAAATTGACTGTATAGTGTCTAAAAGTATGTCTAGTAAGTGTCTAAAATGTCTAAAAAGTGTCTTTTGCACTTGGGCCAGATTGTGACATTTTCACTTGGGTTAGGTTAATTTAATAGATATATTCATGTTTCAAATATCTAGTTTATAAAATTTCAGGTACATTTTAATACATCAATTATGTAAAACTCATATAACTCAAATAGCTGTCTTTAAATTATACATTGTTCAAACATGTTTACCTAATGTACGTTTTAAATAACTAGCCTATGAAATATAAAGTACATTTTCATAAATTTTGAATAGAAAGCGTATGAAATTTAAGAAAATTTTTAACGCTGTGGCAATGTTTGAACCCTTTTTTGTCCCCTCTTTATTTGTGATATCATTTTCTGTGATTTTCTTATCGTCTTGATCAGAAGATTCGACACATTCAAGCTTTCCTTTCAACTTTTTCATAGATTTTTTCAATTTTTTCAGATACTTGCTTCGATCTTTGTCTGATTTCTTTCTCTTGCTTGGAGAAGTAATTTTTTATTAAAATACTTAGTAATCTCGAGAACGAGGCGATTGAGTATAATTTCAAGTAGAAATAGAGAAAAAGGTATGATAGTGTATAATAAAAAAAAGTGTCCAAAATTAAGTTAGTGAAATTTAGAGGACGTAACAAATTACTTTATCTAAATTGAAAGATATTCAAAATGCCTAATTATGTCTCAATTAAGTTCCAAACATTTAAAAATAAACGTAAAAATAAAAAAAATTGTTCTATTAACCCTAGTTATGAAATGAATATTATTAAACGTTTCTCATTATTTTTATTTTGATCGTGGGTGGAAATGAAAAATCAAAATTTTTTCCTTTTCGTTTACTACTCAATATTCCAAAAATCCCACAAACATAAAAATCCTTCCATTTTTATACATTTTTTCCTATTTACTCGTGAATGAAACGAAAAATAAATCGAGTCATGACCTTCGAGTATTAATCGACGGCGCAAGAAAGACGCGGAAGATGGGAAAAATGCGCTTTTCAAAAAGGGGGCTTTCGCGGTTGAAATGGGAGATGAGAAAATGCCGGTAACGGTAAAACTTGTCCACCGGTAGTGCTATGGAACCTTTATTATTTCCTTTCCTATCGCGCTCGATCTTGGCACAAGTTGCGCGATCCAAGTGCGAGGGTTGCTCGGGTTCCGTTATGAAGAGATCCGAGCCTCGATTTTTCATACATCGCGCGCTAATTTTATACCACTCGCTACGTGATTTTCCGTCCGAAAATTCATCGCTACTCGAGAAAATCTTTTTACACGTGAAATTTTCCAAATACTCAATTATAACATTCAAAATATTCGTCGTATCTATATTTTTTATATCATTGAAATATAACATTACAATTTAGTTTTTGTATATTTCCCTTCCAGACCGTTATTCACAGAAAAAAAAGGATTTACTATATCAGCAAAAAAATAAATTTTCTAAAACAAGGAATTCCGATAGATTAAAAAAAATACTGCAAAAATCGGATTTCGAATAGTACGAAATGGAAGTCAAACGATTACAATGTAATTCAACTGCGATAAGATATTTTTCAACAATACGAATCGATCATGAAAAAGAGAGTCACACAAGTTCGCATCTCAAGGTTCTCAAGTTAAATTACTATTGCGTAACTATTGAAAAAAGTTTTTGCGCACAATGCAATTCTCACTCTTGACATTGAGACTAGTTTCCACAATATTGGCCAGTTTTTGGTGTCGGGTACAATCGTTAAAAAATACGATAATTTCAGTTGAACAATTACACTATTCAAAATTTTTTTCATAAATCACGTAAAATGAACGAAATAAAGTGATTAAGATTTTACATGGCCTAATTGAAAAAAAAAATTGGAAATGTAACAGAAAGAGAAGTAACAAAATTTTTTATTGGGAAATCGGAAATTTTCAAAATGAAAAAATTTTATTTTTTATTCAATTTTTTTATTTATATTTTAATTCATGTCTCTGAAATTCCAAACATTTAATAATTAACAAAAATAGAAAAAATTGTTTTTATTGCATTTTATAGTTTTAGTGATAAATAAATATTGATGTTTAATTCAAAAATTTCATACTCTTATCTAAAGTTTAGAAGATTTTGAATATTGTAAAAAAATGTTTAATTCGCAAATTGACTTATACTTTCTTCACCTAAAATTCTTCAAACTCAATCGATTTTAATAATTATGTTTTCACGCATTTTCATATTTCGAAAAATAAATTATTTCGATAACCAAGAATAAATTATAAGATTTTTAAATGAAACTATTTTGACAAATCATGTTTCGAAAATTTTATTTACTGCTCATATTTGAATAATAAATTTCGAATTTCTCAGTTTTTCGAATTTCCTATTACAAATTTTTTTAACATACAGACTAATATTTTACACGTTTGTAAAATTAATTATTACTTAATCAACGTTCAAAGTTTGAAAATTTTTTATTAAAAAACGTTTGAAAAATAAATGAAAACCACAAAAATATTGCTAATATCTATTTCTATACAAGATTTAATTAAAAAGTAGTTAGTAACATTGAATAACAATTCTTTAACATAAATAATTAATTTTTACTCTAACTATAAAACAATAGAAACAATTTTTTTTACTTGATAAATATTTCAATGTCTAAGATTCATTCCAATTCCAACAAAATTTCAATCTTTCCTAGCAATTTCAAAGTCTGAATAATCAGATTAATCAACTGGAATAAATTTGCACTATCAGTACAAGAACCTCTAAAAAATACAAAAAAAGTCTCTCCAAAAATAATAAAAAAAACCTCTTCATTTCACGAGCCAATTACTCGTTATTTCCCTAAAAAATACTTCGCTTATCACTCGGAATTCCTGATAAATTTTACCGATAAAACCATACAAAGCCTTATCTCTCGCCATTCAGTTACGTTTCCTCAACTCCAAATCGAATTTTTCCAAACTTACCCACGAAAACTTTTGCACGTAATAATTTAATGTTTATAAAGTTTACAATGTTGATAAATCACACGAAAATTTTTTTCTGAGATTCACCAAAAAAAATGTAAAACTGAAAAAACAAATTTGACGAAGAAATGTCAAAATTCTTTTAACAATTAGAAATTCAAATAAGAAAAAAACCAAATTTTTTATGACCTGCAATTTTTATGACAAAAATTGTTTATAAACATTTCTACAGGAAATAAAACTTTATAAGAAAAGTTTTTAAAATAATTTATTGTTTTATGTTTTATTTTATTTTAAAATATTTTACTGTTTTCTTCAATAATTGGGCAAGTAATTCAAAAATTTAAAAAAACCAACTCACCGTTTCGTGAAACGTCGAGTTCCACTAGATTTTCGAAGTTTTGTATATCTGGGGGAAGCCTGTGGATCTCATTGTCGCTGAGACCGAGTTTACGAAGTTTCTGAAGGCGAAAGAAGTTCTGCAAAACGAATATAAATCCTCGTCAAGGCAAATCAGATATTGCCGCGAAATAAGATGCTTGTTGGTGATTTACAAGCGAGAAGTGAACGTTGCACAAACGAATCATTTCGAAGATAAAAGTCGTTCGTAACTTAAATTTTCGCAACAAACGACGATATTCTAATTTATAGGATGAAATGAAACTCAAGAGTTACTTATTTCATGTAATTGAATTTTTTGAGAGGTTTTTTTTTTAAATTATAATGCATGAATTTCAAAAGTTACGTATGTGATACGTCGCGAGAAAAGGGCCCTTATGCAAGAGGGGCATAAGGGACTTTTTCTCTCGGCGCGTCACATATTACTTTTAAGTTATTATTTATATCATATTTATTTTAATTGATATTTAATATATTTCCTACGAATTCCAAAATTTGTTAATGATTCAAGTATTTTATAACATTTATGACATTTATTTTTTTATTTCATTTGTTTTTGTATTTAGTGCATTTATGGATCATTATTGTATTTTATTAGTATAATTTTTTTATTTTTCGATATTATATTTATTATTTATAAATTATTATGCATATTCATTATGCATTATTCGATTCCTACAAAACAAAAATCACAAAATCCATAACATGTAAAATCATATACATATTTCATCACAAAAAAAAATTCACATAAATTCACATGAATTCAACAAATATTCTCAAGGGCCCAAAAAAAAAGCTTTGAAAAATCACCCACCTCGGGCAATTCTTGGAATTTCCAGAATTCCATATGGATTATTCAAATATTATATTTATATTTAAGTTATTCGAGTTTTTATTATTTATACTTTGTTGATAATTGAAGTATTTTATAATTAATTATGACATTTATATTACTATTTCATTTTTTTCTGTACTTTGTTCATTTATAAACAAACACAAGTTCATTTATAAAACAAAATGATGCGTATTTATTATTGTATTATTATTAGTATTATTTGTCTAGTATTTAATGTTATATTTATTATGTATAAATTATTATGCATTATTCGATTCCCACAAAACATAAATCACCAATTCCATAATGTCGAAAATCAGATGTATTTTATAAAAAAAAAGGCATATATTCTATAACTATTTATTACAATTGTATTATATATTATATACAATTTCAGCAATTTTACTCCGAAAATTTTAGTTGTTCCAAACATTCCATCCAAAATTGAAAAATTTAGAAAATTTATGAGATTGCAAGAATTTTAATACTGTGAAAATTTACTAATTTTTTGAATATCATTGATATTCTTCAATGATTAAAAAAATTCAGAAATTTCGCAAAATTCATTAATTATAATTAATTATATTTGGAAAATGCTTGGAGTTGGAAAATTTGAAGATGTATGGAAATTTTACGCGTTCTGGAAATTCCAGACAAAAAATGGTCGACAAAATTTATACATGAGTATAATAAAATTCAGAAACTACGCAAATAGAAATATTTTGACAATTTCATCTATTTCACAAAAAAAATTTCAGTTAATCTGAATATTTTAGCAAATTTTGTTATTCCATCATAATTTCATAAACTTTTGCCACTCTAGGAACCCTGTAAATTATTATAATTTTAAAATTTACAAAAAAACTGACATTCTTAAAATTCACTAAATTTTTTAAAATTCAAATATTCAAGCAATTTTCAAAATTGTTGAAATGTGATTGATGAAGGAAATTCTAAAAGTCAGACATTTGAAAATTTTGAAGATTGCAAAAATTTTTACATTGTAAAAATGCAGTCATTCTTATGAATATAATTCATATTCTTTAATGATTATTAAAATTCAGAAATTTCGTCGCATTTACAATATTTTTCAAACGATAGGTTTCAAACGATTGCATGTTAATATATTATATTCCTACAAATTTTAAAACTTACTTGAATTATTATTTATTCTTATAATATTTATATAAATCATATTTTTATATATTTAATACTTGTATAATATAATATAATATTCTGAAATTTTTTATTTATCAATTATTTATGACATTTATTCAACTATTTCATCTATTTTTTCATGTTTATTTATAAAACCAAATGATCCCTAATCATTATTATATTGTTATTATAATCTTTATTTATTACATATAAATTGTTATGCGTTACTTGATTCCCATAATTATATTCAAGTTTTCATTTATAGGTATTATCATATTTTTTTATATTTATATTTAATAATATGAAATATAAAATAAATATTATCTTTCCATACAAACTTCAAAACTTACTTGAATCATTATTTATTTTTATAATATTTATATAATTAATCATATAAATCATATTTTTATAATATGGTATAATATTCTAAAATTTTTATATTTATTAATTATTTAACTATTCCATTTATTTTTTCATGTTTATTTATAAAACCAAATGGTCCATAATCATTATTATATTATCATTATAATTATTATTTATTACATAAAAATTATTATGCGTTACTTGATTCCTATAATAACATTCAAGTTATTATTTATAGGTACTATCATATTTTTTTATATTTATATTTAATAATATGAAATGTAAATATCAATATTATCTTTCCTACAAATTTCAAAACTTACTTGAATTATTATTTATTTTTATAATATTTATATAATTAATCATATAAATCATATTTTTATATCATTATTATTTGTATAATATGGTATAATATTCTAAAATTTTTATATTTATTAATTATTTATGACATTTATTTAACTATTTAATTTATTATTTCACGTGAATTTATAAGACAGAATGTACCATAATGATTATTATATTATTATTATTATTATCTTTATTTATTACATATAAATTATTATCCGTTACTCGATTTCCATAATTATATTCAAGTTATTATTTATAGGTATTATCACATTTGTTTATATTTATATTTAATATTATTAAATATAAATATTATGTTTCCTTTAAATTTCAAAACTTACTTGAATTATATTCGTACTATGTTGATGATCTAGGTTTTTCATAATGATTTATGACATTTATTCAACTATTTCATGTTTATTTATAAAACCAAATGATCCATAATCATTATTATCTTATTATTTTAATCATTATTTATATTACATATAAATTATTATGTACTGGGAAATTCACTAACATCATCTATAAAAATCCCTCTTTAAAACCAGGAAAAATAAAAATTGTAAAATCACTGGCAGCTGGGAATTCTCAACAGGCTTTTTTACTGTGTACACATACTTCAAAACAAAAAACAGTACACATACACATCCTCATGAATTCATGAGATATTCTCAAGTGTTCGAAAAATCAACCCACCTTGGGCAATTCCCGGATGTGGTTGGCGTCGAGGAGTAGCTCCTCGAGGGTCCTGGAGTATCGGAAAATTTCGTCGGGCACGTTCAGTAGCGAACAGTGACGCTTGTCGACAAACTCCAATTGTCGATTACATTTGAAGATCGGCATGCAGCGAAACATGGTGTTTTTTCAAAGCGCGCGATCACCGTACATAACTTTTCTTGCGGACATGCACGCGCGTAATCTACGGGGCGCGGGGGGGGAGGGTGAGGGGGTTGTGTACGTGTATGACAGAAGAAACTCGGGGGCGGGGGGCTACCGGGGGCAAGGGGGGACGGGGGGGAAAGGGAGCGATGAAATGAAGGAATTCACAAGAGATTATACCGGGGCATGAGCGATTCGCGCATTATCATAAGCGGTACGTGAAGGCGAGGCCGCGCGCGTAAAGTGCGAAAAAGCCAAAACTTGGGGTAACATGTAGGATTCACTCGCGAAACACCCACTGACATCCACACTTAGGTTTGTGCCACACCGACTGACGTCACGGAGCGGCGAATGCCACAAAACGGGAAGAATGTGGTGTGTGTGTGTGCATTTTCTCGACGTCTCCGTCGCTCCAAGGCCGCGTGGTGGGGTGTGTCCTCGTCGGTTCCATCACTCCCGAAGAGTTCCTACATTGGACCATTGGACGTAGAAAAGTTGTTTGTCTCTGTCTTTTCCCAGGCTTTTGTCATTGTGCGACAGAGACGAACAACGTTTTCTGCGAAGTGCGAATACGTTATTCGAGGAATGTGTGCCGCCATCTTGTGGGAACCGTTAGAAGTTTGAATATTTGAAATTCAAACGGGGATTCCCCCCGTAGTAATAAATTGGATTACTCAGTTCTAAATTCCGTAAATCTAATAAAAATTCAGAGACTGCAAAAATCAGGGAAATAACACGTTTAACTAATTACTGATAATAAATTATTGTTTGTTATTATTTATTGATTATCATTATTATTGATGTGTAATTTTTTCCCCGGCCGCCATCTTGAATTCAAAGATGGCGGATCATTTTCCATCTCTCTCTAGCATGGCAGTGTTTTTTTTTTTTGACACTGACACATGCTGACACATTTGCACGCATTGGAATATGGCACCTGTCAAAGGCCTTGCCGAAATCCGAAATGTTGTTATAAATAAAGGTGAATCGTAAAGAAGGATGAATCTTCGCTACGAGTGTGTAACAACCGGTAGGGAATTTCTCCCCGAGGGTTGGGATTCCAGGCGGGCTGGTTTTTGAGGAGGAGAGAATCACGGAGGAATTGGAGTGTTTTTCGGGTTATGGCGAAGACGATAAACGCGGGGTTGATGCGGAGCACTTGAAAATTGCGCCTCGATGCGATGTCAGTTAACGTCCTGCTAGATAGGGGCTCCGCTTCTGACGCGAAAAATGACATCCCCGTGGCGGCGCAACCCACCACTCGTGGCGGACTCCGGGTGTATAAAACCGTCGTCCTGGGGGAGGGTGGTGTCGGGAAATCAGGTTTGGCTCTTGGGATTCGGATTTGATTCATTTTTGTTTCAATTTCCTTGGCAGAAAGGGTTTTGGGGCTTCAAACACTACCTAAATTTGTAAAAAATTGATTTTTATTTTTCATTTTATTTATTAGATAAAAAATGATAAATATGTAATTAATAAATATAAATAATATATAAATAAAAAAAATGAATATATATTCATTTTTAATTTTTTAATAAACTAATTGGATATATAGCAATATTATAATAATAATACAATTCGTTGACCAAAAGCTTGTACAATAATAAACTACATCGTTCAGTATAGTGATTTATTTTTCATACAAAAGTTAGCTCAGAGGATCGAAATTATTAGAATATTAAAAAAAATTGATTATTCTTATTTGAATAATTTACCATTTATTTATTTCTATTTATAATAATATTTTTATTATTAAATAATTTTTTATACTAATTATAAGTATATATACTAATTATAATTACAATATATTTTATACATTAATTTTATATCTATATCATCAATATTATTTATTTATTTCTTATTATAATAATATTATTATTTGGATAAAATAATTATTATATCATGTAAAAATAAAACATTTATAGTGACGAATAATATAAATACAAATTATTTAAGAAAATGCATGAAAATAATGACTAATAGAATGAGTAAAAATGATCAAAAAAGATTTGATCGCAATATGTAATAGTACTAGAAACCTAGAAAAATATTATAAAACACGAAAAAATTTTACAAGTACTAAAAAATACAAGAAATCTAGACTGATACGATATTTTACCAGAAATCTATGACATTACTGAAAATCGATACTGAAAACCCAAAAATATTCATTCTTGTGTATCGGATTCTAGAAATTGATGAGAAATCTACAAACATACAAAAAATCTTAAAAATTTATGTATAGTAATGAATAATATGATTACAAATTATTTTGAAAAATACATAAAAGTTATAATGATAAATAATGAAATGAATAAAAATTACCAGAAAAATTTTTATTGCAATATGTGATAATACTAGAAATCTATAAAAATACTAGAAAAAGTAACAAAATCTTACACGTACTAAAAAAGATACGAAAACACGAGAAATCTATGACATTATTGAAAATTGATAAAAATTTGAATGATAGTGCATCAAATTCTAGAAATACATGTATAAATCTGCAAATATACTAGAAATCTCAAATGAACTTGAAAATTTCTTTCAAGTTTCAACAAATCTAAAAAATTATAAAAATTATGTAAATAAATTTGCATACAAATTTGAAAAATCTTGTATCCTATAGCATGTAATTTACAAAATTTATAGAGAACACTAAAAATTCCAAGAAATCACTTGAATTTTATTGTGCCTGAAGTTGCAAAAGTTTATGAAATAAACGAAAACAAAAAAAAATTATTTTTCATTTCCACTCATAATTGTAATGAAAAATAATGAGAAACGTTAAATGATGTTTGTTAAATAAATAATTATTTCTATTACTAGGAATGATGAAACAATTTTTCATGTTTTTGTTGATTTTAAAATGTTTGGAACTTCAGAAACATTGAATTTCAAAAATAATAAACAAATGAGAAAAATAGCAAATAATACCGGAAATCTATATAAACATTACTGTTTTTCTAAAAATGAAATAAATACTTACAATCCTTGAAATTTTCGATACTATCGAATCAGATACTAGAAATCTTATATTCAAAAAAATAACTTTGACAAAATTATGAATTTTTTAGAAATTGAGAAAAAGCTTCGAACACTCATTTCTTCTGATTTTCCATTTTTTAGCTGTGACGCTGCAGTTCGTGAGTCACAGTTTCCTTGATTATCACGATCCTACAATAGGTAAGAAATCAACGTCAAGTGAATCACTTGACAAATATTCATAAGAACCACATATTTTTTTTGGAACTTCAGTCAGAAAATTTTATTTTTCAACATTCATATCAAATTTTTAAAGCAAGAATTATTAAATTTTTTTTTTTTTAATAAATTTTTTTACTAAATAATAAATTATACATAATTATTCAATATTTTTATAGCTTCTTATTGAAGATTTTTAAAATGCAAGAAGCAACAGTTTTTGCCAATTTTAATCTATTTTGTAGAATTTTTACAATGAATATTGTCCAGTATTAACATAATTAAAAAAGCACGGGGTTATTGTTTAAAAAAATTCATGAACTTTTTTTTACGAATATTTACTTATTGTAAGAATGTGAATAATACTATTATTTTTCCAAAAAAAGTATAATAATGAGCCAGATTTTAACGAAATTCTGTAAAAAAATTGTAATATTTGAGCTTAAAATTATATTCCATGACTTACGTGAAAATTATGATATTAACATTATTCAATGATTTTCCTGATATTTCAGAGGATTCCTATCAACAACAAGCTGTGATCGATGGCGAAGCTGCGTTGCTGGATATTCTCGACACTGCTGGACAGGTGAAAATTTCAAATTTTTTTCCCCCGAATTCTGTAATTCTGATATTAAATGGTTTTTTATTTTTAAAACTGAATTCACGGCTTCAAAAAAAAAATCTTACATATTTCTTTTTTAATTTTTTAATTCATGATCATCAATTTATAATAATGCAATCGATCCAATTTAAAAAATTATCACTATTTTGAATTTGTGGATTTCTTGCTTTTTTTCTACTTTTACTTTATAGTAAATTCAATCAAAATAATTGAATATTTATTTCTTTGTTTAAGCATACGTATTTTTTCTTGTGTAGTTTTTCAATTCTTTAGTCAAAATTTAAAAACTTTACTTTGTTGGACTGGTTAATTTGAGAAGTATGTTTTTCAGGTGGAATTCACAGCGATGAGGGATCAGTACATGAGATGCGGAGAAGGATTCATGATCTGTTACTCGGTGACAGATAGGCACAGTTTTCAAGAGGTTCTGGAGTACAGAAAATTAATATCCAGGGTTAGGGCAAACGAGGACATACCTTTGGTCCTCGTCGGCAACAAATTCGACTTGAAACCCCAGCGAAAGGTAAGAAATAATAGCATTTCACAGAGGCGTGAGCAAACAAAATTTTTAGGAAGCGTTTTTTTACTTTGGAGTTTTTTAGTTTTGAGATATTGAAGTTTATATTGTTTTTTATCTAATAATTTTGGTATTTATATAATTTAAAGGATTTTCAAATATTGATACTTAAGTGCTAGGATTGAAAGTTCTAAAAAAATTTATTATTTTCATAGATTTTCGAAAAAATTGTATCTGCATAGGTTTGCAGTATTTTATGTTTTTTTTTAATAAAATTTTTCGTATTTTACTGGTTCGTTCGATGGATTTCTACAGTTTAATGCTATAGCATTTAAAATTATAACAAAATTTTGAATGTAAATTTTTACATGTCAAATTATCAATCAAACACGTTTAATAATTTTCACTAATTTTTATCATTTTCATAAACTATTTCATTTTGATTATCATGATTACTATTTTAATGCATTATATTTAATTTATAATATTCGTTTTCATCTTAATTATTAGAACTTTTTCATTTTTACAGGGTTGAAACAATTTTTATATTTGAACTCATCCTAGTCAAACATTCATAATTAAAATTCTGTTTAAGAAAAAATATTTCAGGATTATTATTTTTAAGTTGTTCAAACTAAGATTTATGAACTTTGGTTAACTTTCAAAACATGTTAAATAATTTTGACTAATTTTCATAATTCCCATTATTTGTTTCATTTCGATTATCATATTCATTATTTTTATACACAATTTTTCAAATTTTTATATTTTACCTTATCTTAGCCAAACATTGATAATCAAAATTCTGTTTAAGGAAAAATTCTTCTGGAGTCAGAATTGTTATTTTCAAGTTAGTCGAATTAGGATTTATTAATTTTGGTTAACTTTAAAGTTAGCTGAATTCAGAACATGTTAAATAATTTTCACTAACTTTCATTTTTATTATTATATTCGTTATTTTTATGCATTATATTTTTATTGTTTATTTCTGTATTATTGATTATTTATCATCAGAACTTTTCTATTTTCACATGGACTAATATTTAATCTTATCCAAATTTTGAGAGTAGAAATAATGTAATGTAATTTTATATCATGCAATTTGAATATGATGTACAGGGCAACAGAAAATATTTAATAAAATACCTTGAAATATTTATTTAATATTCACGAAAAATGAGGTTAAATATTTGAGATAGTTATTGAATATTGTTCATTTATTCTTTTTTTTTTCAAGTATATTATAGTTGATAAATTATATTTTAAAAAAATGATAGTCGTAATTTTTTTAGTTTCAAATTTGAGAATTTTTTTATTCTGTACATGAAAAGTTGGGAAATATTTACGATAAACCTGTCAACTTCGGAAATACTCACTTTTCCATACTAGTGAAGAAATATACTATTATTCAATGCCGTGCGGAAAAGGCCATTTTCCCACACTAGTGAAGAAATATAATACTTCCACACTAGTACAGAAATATACTATTATTCATCGCCGTGTGGAAAAAGCCACTTTTAAATAAAATCGAAGCTATTATCTTCATTAAGAAATATTTAAACAATTAATTGTGTGATTTCTCAATTTTTTAGGACTTGACAAAATTTAGTTGAATATTTCAGGAAATTATTTTTAGTAATAGAAACAAGTTTTGGGATGTCAAACTTTTGGAAATTTATGTATAAGTTGCCACTTTAAAATAAAACGAAAAACTATGCATCAGCAAAAAAACAATGCAAAACACACAATAAAATTCACCTCACTCCTACGAAAAACACACAATCGCATTCGGCTCTTGAAAATTAATGTAGATTTTGTATGAAAAAGAAAGACAACTCATTACGCTATAAAAATAAAAGAGTTTGTATTTGAAATAACCACTGGCGATGTGATTTCACATTATTTCCGTTTTCGTTTTTTTGACACTTTTCTATTTTGTCGTGGCACGAAAAATTCGCGTTTTTTGTTCATTTTTTGCGTAAATTAATAATCTGAACTTGTAATTATAATTTTGTTTGCTGACGTTTTTGATATTCTGAGAAGTAGAAATCCAAATTTTTTGATGATTATTCATTCATAAAACAATGTTATAAATTTTTTGATCATGATTTGAATTAGTGATAAAGTTTTATTATTGAATAATGAAAATGAAAAATTGGGAAGTTGCATGAAAAAAAAAAATAATAATAATGTAGCAACGTATGTATCTATAATTTTCGAAAAAAAATTGATGTATTTTTTTGTTATTTCAAAAATTGATTATTTTGAAAGTTTGCCTCTATAAAATTTTATATAATTTTTCGCAGCAGTAGCTTATCTTTTTGTTACCTCAAAAAATCTTTTTTGTCGCTAGAACACAATCGTTATGCATAAAATCCTATTGCACAGTTTTGGTTGCAAAAAAGATTTGTGGGGGCAACTTAAAAATAAGCTACTGCTGCAAAAAAAATTTGTTTTATCAAGTTGTGTTGAAACAACACCTAAGTTACTGCAGTGTTCCCTTTCAGCAAAATGTACTAAAAATTTTTACTCAACGCCGTGAGGAAAAGGCCACTTGTCCACGCATTGTTGAATAAAATATAGTCCTTCACTAGCGTGGAACAATTTTTTTAACTCATCTGATTACAACGCTCAGATTCGTTGAAAAAAACTTTTCCACGCTAATGAAGAAATATACTATAAATATTGTTTGTTTAAAATAATATTTTCTGTCACCCTAATAATGTAATTCGTTACAATGGGAAATTACAGGTGACAACCGACGAGGGAAAAGCACTGGCCGACCAAATGGGCTGTCCGTTCTACGAAACGTCCGCGGCTCTGAGACTCTTCATCGACGACGCTTTTTTCTCGCTGGTCAGGCAAATACGCGCCAGGGAAAGATCTCGTAACTCGGTTCGCAAGCACAGCCGCTGGTGGCGTCTTCGCTCCATCTTCGCTTTCGTTTTCCAGAAGAAGAGTCGCCAAAACTCGCATCATTCTCCTTGAAAACAACTCATAGTACAAAACGTGGAAAACCAAAAGCAAAGAGCATGAAAAATACGATCGGTAGGAGCAACGAAACTTGGTTCTATAGGACGTCAAACAGCCCTTACAATCCGAAGGCACGACTTCTCCGAAAATGCACACTGCCTTTTTTTCAACTTTTATCCGTTCTTTCAATAACGTATTTATTTTCATCTCGTGGATGGGATGTAGACAAATTAGATAAGGCCTCTTGCCGTCGCACAATGTCCTCGATCCTCTTGATGAACGATGAAAAACTCTGCATATGAAATGGAATAAATGTTGAGAAGTTGATGTGGAAATGTTGATTTCGCGAAATAACCGTTGTTTTTCCGTCGGGGCGTTACGATAAGTGTATCTAGTCGCTATATCATACTTACTAGTCAAGTATCGCATTTTGCTGGAATATTTTAAACGACTTGCGAATCAAAAATTGTAATTATTTTTTGTTCGTTTCATCGTAAATCAGTTGCTTCGTCAACTTTGATGAAACTGTTGGAGCGTGAGTGTTCAAAGTTTATGAGTCTGGAAGTGTATACAGTAAAATTATATAGAGGGTATAAAAATCAAATGGCATATTTTATGCTGGAGAAAAAGTTATAGAAGAGTGTCAATCTTTCTACGAATACATTTTACTTCCAAGGAATTCCGCTTACGATGTTTCTATGTACTGTTGAAAAGCTTTGTTGTTGATGGCGTTACTTTTATAAGAGATGAATATTCTGTACTGAAAAATGCAGTATTACATTTACAAGGTTTACCTTCCTCGTTGAACAATCCATGCATAGATAGTGAACGGTATACAAAAGACATTTACGTTTTCTGTTCTTCGTGAAAATATGTTTGTACAAAATTCGTAAGAAATAAAAATCAAATGATCGTCTAATGGAGTTTTTTTTCCTGAAGTACGAAAAAATGACGATATATAATCGATATCAATATTTTTAATTAAAATTACATCTATACATATTACAAACGTATAATTTGTACAGCGCTTTCAAAAACCTTAACCCTACACTCCGATAACGTACTCCATAAATACTGAATTTAAAATTGTAAAACAAAACCAATGATATAAACAGAGATCTTCAAAAAATTTCTCACAGCAAATAAAGGCACTCAAACGATTCGAAAGACACGAAAAATGTAAAAATTGGAAATAGGGTTGTCTTCATACATCGAATAATCATTATCGATATTAATCGTTCGCTCACGCAAAACCGATATCTATATCGATTAATCGTGTGGTAAAAAATCGATTTTCCGATATATCGCTGAATCTGAAATTTATTCGATATTAAATCGATATTTATTTACATGCATTAAATAATCGATATCGAATAATCGTGTGGTAAAAAATCGATTTTCCGATATATCGATTTTATGAATGTGTAAAATATAAAAGGTGGCGATTAATAATCGATTTAATCGGGTAGGCAAAAATCATCGAAAATTAATCGATATTTGAAAGAAGAAAATCGATTAATCGATTTTATATCGACAACCCTAATTGGAAACCCAGAATGGAAGAAGAATTCGCAGTTTTCGTTGTAGATTCTCACTTAGTCATTTCCTCAGCCGCATCATTGGTATCTGAAAATCATCAAGATTACCAAGTGAATCGGAAAATTATTGGGTTTCAGGAAAATCACCTTCGCCAGCAGCTTTTATTTGATTATCTTGCTTCAGTTCTTGGTAAGGCTCCACTTGCTCCTTGGCGCTGTCTTCCACTTTTGGATTTGTTGGCGCTGCAACAAGCAAACATTTTTGTTATAAAATAAATAACAATTATTGGTGCAATTTCAACGAGTGAACAGCTGCATTTACATAATAAAAAAACGAGTTGAAGTCTGCAAGAGCACGTTTCTCAAATAAAAAACACATGGCGATTTTTTCACAAGTTTCAGAAAATTTTTTTCTGTCTTCGTTTATTTCTTCTTTGAATTAAATCATGATTTTTTAGGATTTTCAGGAAAAAATCGATTTTTAAAAAAATCGATAGAAAATCAACATCCCTAGATGGAATATTTCTTTGTTATTTAATTATTTAATTGTCTACCCTTCCAAATCAGTAACTGAGAATCGAGGTTTTTTGCGTTTCGCGTCTGGCGGATCTTGCGGAAGAATGGGGACACCGTGGAATTTAAAACCGCTCATGCCGGACGTGGAAGCGTGAACCGAGTTGATGGGAATGGGGCCCAAGTGAGGTTTCCTGATGGTCGTGTCGCCAACTAAACCACCAAATCGCGAGCGATTTCAACCATGTGATTAAATTAACAAAACATGGGTTAACTCACCGTTTTGTAACCTTGGGATTTTCTTTTCCGTGGGCGAGTTAAGCGTGTTTTTCAGTCTCTCGTACTCTTCTTTCAACTGGAAAAAAAATTATTTATTTAATAATGCAAAACTTTTTGAACATTTGAAATTGCAGAACTCAAAGATATTGAAAAGTTGAGTTTACATTGTTGAGTTCTTTCTGCAAGTTTTCGTTGTCGGTTCGTTTAGCCTCGAGCTGCATATTCATGACTTCCTTTTCTTGTTTAAGAGAGTCGAGGGTGTTGGATCTCGTGACCTCGACTTTTTTCAGAGATTCCAGCTCGCCTTTGCACATCGTCAGCAAGTAGTCCAATTTCTTGTTGCGACTTGCAGTTTCAAGATTCTGGTCAACCTGCACCCTTAACGACCCCGTTTCGTCTTTGGAGCGTTTCAGGTCTAATTGGGTTTCTCCGAGCCGCGTCATGCATTTGTCCCTTTCGTCTACGCTGTGATAATCAAGGAAAGAGAAAATTTGTAGGAAATTTTAGTGAATAAGGTTGTTCGTTTTTAGTGAGAACCAGGAATATTGTTGACTTTACATGGATATGTATGAGTTTATTGTAAATCGATTGAAAGTTGAATTTTGGAGGATTAAATTTTATAATAAATTTACAAAAATAGAAGTAGTATACAAAAAATTTTTAACCTTTTAAATTATGTTCATAAAGTCTAAAACGTTTAAAAATAAAAAAAAAAATTTTTTTTGAGATTTACCATCTATGATTTAAAAACTCAAAATATCGAATTCAAAAAAGCCCCTAAAAATCGTTGACATAAAAAATGAATTAAATCATCGACGATTAAATTCGTTGTTTTAAAAAAAGGTCGAAATTTAAAAATTCTTGTAATAGAAAATTTTTGTACAAAATTTTATTTCCTGTAGAAGAGTTTATAAACAATTTTTTTCATAAAAATTCCAGTTTATAATAAATGTACAAGACTAGTTTTATAATTAATTCACAAAAATAATAGTAATTGACAAAAAAAATTATTTAAATCCTTTAAAGTTTCATAAATACTAGCAAAATGTGAGAAATAAAAAAAATCTTTCGATACTCGAAAACTACAGGGTGCGCCACCAAAATCCGGACAAAAAACCATTCAATATTCCCGCGATAATATGCTTCAGAAAGATATCGCTTTCAGTGTCTGAATA
>JAPYZL010095930.1:0-16967 GCA_030522825.1 Platygaster orseoliae
GTGTTGACGAAATAATCGATATTTTGAACACCTTATAAAACTTTCGGATAGTTACGTATCGGCACTGGTCTGGAACTACAAGTTATAATAAATCCACACGCTTTAGCATCTACTTAAAAACAAGCTTATGGAATAAGCTTTCAGTCACAGTAAACGGTTTAGATCTACGTCAATTTTAAGTACCGAAAATGGTGATGGCCGTCATTACCCCACTTTCCCCTAAAAAAAAAAAAATACAAAAAATACAGAAATCCCCCCAAAATTACATTTTCTGTAGATATCATATTTTTAAAAAAAATTTTCAAAGAAATTCACAAGAATGTTAGTTAATCTTCTCATGAGTCTGAATGCTAAAAAAATGTATGTAACACATTATATTATTAATGAGATACTGTTTATAAAATAATTGTTTAAATACTGCAAATTTGTGTAAATGTTAAAAATTCATAAAATCAAACAGAATGTATGTAAAATATTATGAACAGGGAAATGACATTGAAATTATATAAAAAACATTTTCAAAGAAATCCATAAAAATGTCACTTAATCTTCCCAAGAGTATGAATATTAAAATAATTTATGAAACACCCGATATTATTTATGCAGATACTGTTTATTAAAAGTAAACAAATACTGAAAATCTATCAAAATATTCAAAATCCAACAACAAAAATAGAATGTATTGAAAAATATTATGAACAGTGAAATGGCATTGTAATCACACAATTAACTATTTAATTATATTAACCATAATGTGAACAATTTTGTTGCATCAATCGCAGCGTTTTATTGTTTCTATAAAATATACAAAATTGGGATTCATAGAATAACTAGTAATCTCAGATGGAAATACAAGATCTGAAGAAATTATGAAAAATACCAAAAATAGTGAAATCCGAAAAAACTTACATTTTCTGTAGATATCGTATTTTCAAAAAACGAAATTTGTGGAGAAATTCATAAAAATGTCAGTTTATCTTCCAAAATACTGAAAAAGTTAGAAAATCACTAAAAGTAATAAAAATACTATTTACTAAAAAATCCAAAAAATATTGCAAATCTTTAAAAAATGCTAACAATCCAACAACAGAAAAAAATGCACTGAAAAATATTATGAACAGTGAAATGACACTGTAACTACATAATTTAATATTTTTTTACATTTTTGTAACTAAGTCGTTATAAATCAAAAAACCATAATTTTAACAATTTCGTTGCATCAATCGCAATGTTTTATTGTTTCGATAAAATATACAAAATTGGGATTCATAGAATAACTAGTTATCTCAGATAGAAATACAAGATCTCAACAAATTATGAAAAATACCAAAAACACTGAAATTCAAAAAAAACTTGCGTTCAAACAAAAAACACTAAAAGTGCTAGAAATTTATGGAACACCTAATATTTATGGAAATACTGTTTGCTCAAAAATTAAAAAAATACTGCCAATCTATAAAAAATGCTAAAAATCCAACAACAGAAAATAAAATGTATTGAAAAGTTTTATGAACCGTGAAATGACACTATAATAACATAATTTAATATTTTCCATATTTCTGTAATAAATCGTAACGTTTTATTGTTAACATAAAACATACTAAATTTCCTCTCCAATTTCGTCAGGACCTCTATCCTCCGCAACGCCACATAAATAACAAAGTCATTGAGCTTTCTTCACGGGAAAATTGGTTTTCCAGGACGGCAACATTTTTCTTTTGTGAAAATTTGTAATTTCCGAGTCTCGCTTATAATACACATCAGCAGACGCCTCCTTTTTCATGGAAGATCCGGTTACGAGCGGTTTGCGCCCCGGATACAATATTTCCCGCTCTTCCCATGATGCCATCACGCACTTCCCCCGTTTCTCGTTCTCCAACAGTTATGAATATAAATATAATGGCCCGGGCGGTATAATAAATCGTCAAAAAACAAAAGCCCGCTGTAAATAATGCCTCGCTAATTCTCAACTCCGGCGCCGTGTCTTTGCAAGGGGGAAAGAATAGGAAATGGATGGAAAGATGAAAAAAAGCTGGGCGTCGCGTTTTACGCGCAATAAAAATCCTCGGGTGGCCAATTCGGCGTCAACTTTGTGTCTGGCTGTAATATTTTATAGACGTTCTGATTATGTATTTCCAAGGTTGTTCTGCAGTTTTTAGAGAGGATAGATATGAGTCTCTTCAACAACATTTCCTGTATTTTAATATTCCAGTATATGACATCATTCGTATCGATGGCAACAATCTGAGTTGAATTCAAAGACGTTAACGTCACCTTTAACTTCCCTAATGATCCAGCGATAAATTAGCGAACCCAAGGGATCTTTGCGATACGCTCAAGCACCCTTGGGGCTTTCAGTTGTTCGTCACGCTAGGTGCTTCGGGAAGTCATCGCACTGTTCGCCTCCGGCTGCGATAAGGCACGTGCTCATCGGTAAACAGCTAAATTCCTAATATAACCACGTCATAAAAACTAACTCCCAAATGCCCAGGAAAATTTTCATCACGTTTTGGAAAAAAAATCCTTTACCGAGGTTGTTGGCTTTTTTCCACTTCGGATGCACGCTATAACTTTGTTGATACGGGATATTTATATCGTAATAGTTGTAATTTCAGAGTAAATGGCACAATTACGGCGTCAGTCGCGTGACGTGAAATATGCAAGCGTTCGTTGCGAACAAATCTCGTTCTGTAAATCTTTATCTTAAAGGCTTTACAAGGGGAAGGGGAGAAAAAAAGGGTAAAGATGAGCGGGACGGGAAATGGAAGTGATGCTTAACCGAATCCGACGGGTGTTAATCGTTTCATCGTTAAGTAAGGCGAAACCCGCGCGCTCCAGTGACTACAAACTACGACGGTAATGAGTAGCTTCATTTACATCACCGCCCCGTAGTTGCTCCGTGTTCGTGAAAGCCTTTCCTTGGTCATTAGTACTTTCTGGCTCTGTTTCCGCCGCGGCATCGGACCAAGATTACGCTTCCTGTTAATCGACCAACCCGGGCCATTACTCCCCTTTTACGTACAATCATCGATTATGACGCTTTTCCGCTTCTTCGTGGAATCTGCTACAGTTCCAAATTACTGGGTTAGATAAGCGAGTGCATGAATAAAAAGTTTAGTTGATTATTTGAGGAACTTATTTTTTAATGAAATCATACGTTGATGCCAAAAATACTACATGAAAGCCAAATCACTTATAATAAGCTTTCATGAATAAATAAAATGACAATTTAGAATTGAAAGCTACTAAGTTTTGCAGTTCCTAGCATTTTCGTCACTCGTTTTTCTAAATAAAATTTTCTTTGAAAATGTGTTTCTTGGCATATGGAAAAGTTCACATTCACCTCAAAAAATTACTATATTATAGTAAAAATAAAATTTATTGCATTTATAAATACGATTCCTAGGTTAAATATTTTGTTTTAACAATAAAAATTTTTTTGTAGAACTTAATCATGCTACTGTAAAATCAATCACTTCCAATATATCACAAAAGTCGAAATAAACCCTTTCCAACGCACTGAATCACTTAATTCGCAATCATCAGTTCAACCGAAGATGTTTTTACGAGCGGCGCTAAAAAGTCGTGGACAAAGAGAAGTGGATTCCTTTATTTCGAGGCCGGAATTTTTATGTCTCATTCGCCGAGTGCAATTTTCGAGCGTAAGAAACGGCGAGGGGCTCGTTGAGTCTGATGAAAGCGTCATTAAAGGGTTCGGGCATGGGATGCCGCGCGATTTTAGGTTCGGTGGTCAAGTATCTCCTCCATCGGTAGTTTAACGAAGTGTTTTTGAGTCACGTTGATGTGTTTACGAGAGTCAGCTGGCCATTAATTGGAATTTACGGTGGTTCAGTCGCTCTCGCGGACTGCACAAATGGATTAATTTCGGTGAACGCGACTAGTCGAGGCTCGGTCCATTCCCGGCGAGGATAATATCGCCGATGAGCCGCAGTTTTTTATCGCTAACAGCTGCCGCTATCGCGGCCATACCACGCCGGCAAGAAACGCCATCTCGCGATTCCACAGCGTTTTTGCGGGCTCATAACCGAAATTCGCGAACGCGTCGCGTTTTCTCGCCGGGACAAGGAAGATTTCACAGTGTCGCTGCAAAAATTAATATCCCCAGGTAAAAACGAGTAGATCTTTTGATATCTACATGAGATCTTTAGAGATCCCAGATTTGGGTACATCTACGTAGATCTACACGCAGATATATCTACCAGAAGATCTACCATATATATCTACCAGAAGATCTACCAGAAGATCTACCAGATGATCTACTAGATATATCTACCAGAATATCTATAAAGATCTTCATAGATCTACCAGCAGATCTATGGAAATCAAACGAGATCTACAAGTAGATCTACGAAGATATACGGAGATCTAGTAGTACATCTATAAAAATCTATGGTGTTCCACGAGTAGATGTACAGAGATCTACCTGTATATCTATGTAAGTCTACAGTTATCTATTACAAGATCAAATGAGATCTATCGACATCTATAGTAGATATCTAAAGATCTCCTACAGATATCCAAAGATCTATTGTAGATCTCCAGATATCTACTCATTTTTACTTAGGTCACCCTATACTGAGAAAGAAACATTTTTTCATATAATCTGCAATAATATTTAAGTTTTTCGTAATTATTTAAAATAATACTGTAGATTTTTCAAAAATTTACCAATTTTTCCAAAAATCATAGTAAAAATAACCATGTTTGTTTCTCAGTGCACGAAAATCCCTATTCTAAACAGAACAGACACCGAAATAATCCCCGAAACTTGGCCAAAACCTAGTTCCTGCAAAAGCCCCGAAGCACCCTCCTCGGAGATCGGCCCAAGTCGAGCATTATTTACAATCGGCCGCGATTTACGTTCGCGGGCCGGATAAAGGTAGATGGTTCAACAAAACGGCCAAGAGGGAAGTAAAAAGGGAAAAAAGTATGTCGAGAAAGAGAGAGCGCACTCGCCTTTCCAGCCAATTCCCGACAGGCCGCTGTATTTACGAGCCTCATAAAGTATCATTCGCGACCGCGTATATTGCCACCTAAATATCAGCTTATGGAAATATAGAGCTCAATATCTGCCTGGCTTTTCGCTCGCGTTTTCTTCCCATTTCCCATCAAAGTTTCCAGCTTCTTGTTCCACGAGTGTATTACAGAAAAAAAAGTTTATATATTTTATTAGTAAGAAGTTGTTGAAAAAATTACGTCTTTGAAATATATACTGAGTTTAAAAATTCTACAGTAGAATCCTTCGTTCGAATATTACTCATAATTAAGCTTGCTAATGCTGGCACTGTTTCCGCAATGAGAGAAACGAGGATTTTTGGGGGTTGCTTCCAGGGGTGTTTGGAGGGCAGGGGAGAAAACAGGGGTGACACCATTTGCGAGGCAGCTATCCGTCTACATTAACACAGATGTGCCGAAGCAACGGCACATTAATCAAGTCCATCTAGAGCTAATTCGTGCAGTCGGTGGAACTTCGATTTGGGGTGTCAACTGATTTCCAAAAGCGGGATTTCAATGCGTGTAACGAAAGTTGAATTATTGTGAGACGTAGTTTTTCAGGAGATTAGATGAGTCGATCAGTCAATGAAAAAAATTTTTGAAAAAACTGTAGTTTGGTGGAAAAATAAAAGAATTGTTCGAACTTGGTGAATTGAAAAGAAATTGTTAAGTCTGTGGAAATGGTGTAAATTTGAAAACTTTGAGTTCTCAAGTATTTAATGAGAGAATATGGGTAGAAATTTATTGGAATAATGGAAATCGTGTGCACACTGAAAAATACAATGAAATACATGAAATTAAATTTTGTAGGATCTAATTCAAGTTATTTCTTGAGCAATGTAGAAAAAAATGAAGAATACATAAAAATACTAGAATATACTACGAAATTTAATGAGAACGCAAACTCGAAAATTCTGAAAGTGTAACAAATATTTTAAATGTATATATTATTGTATTTCAAAATCTTATGTAAAATATAGAAACTGTAATGTAATTAGAAAATCCTCCAATTTTTATGAATATTGAAGAATATACTGGAGAAAAAATCTCTTGAAGTTTCAATTTTGTAGGATCTAGTTTGAGTTATTTATTAAGCAATGTACAAAAGAACTAAAAATCAATAAAAATACTAAGATATACTGCGAAATTTTATCATAACGCAAATATGAAAATTCTGGAAGTCTAAAAAATAAGTAAAATTTAAATATTACGTCAAAATTTTATGTAAAAAATAGAAACTGTAATATAATGAGAAAATCCTCCAATTTCTTTAAATACTGAAGACTGAAGAAGAAATCTCTTAAAGTTTAAATTTTTCAGGATCTAGTTCAAGTTATTTATTGATCAATGTACAAAAAAACAGAAAATTTATAAAAATATCAGAATACGTGTATACTAGGAAATTTCATGATATCGCAAATACGACAATTCTGAAAGTCTAGAAAATATTTATAAATCGATATGTTATTTCAAAATCTCATGTAAAATATAAAAACCGTTATATAATCAGAAAATCCTTCAAATTCTTTGATTACTGATGAAATAAAAAATAGCAAAGATATTAAGATTAAAAAATCTAGGCCCTACTGACTTTTGAAAATCATAAAAATCTGGTACTATAAATAAAACACATCCATAAAAAACTACAAAAGTAAAAAACGTAATAACTCTTTACAGTATTAATTATACATTTATGTAACTTAAAAATTTACAAAGTTTGAAAAATGATACATCAGATCATCAAAAATCAAACAATTGTAAAATTCTGAACTAATTAAATTTTTCGAGAGTTAGAATGATTCAAAATGGTTTTTTCATTTACTATGTAGATCGATATATGTAACTTATTAAAATTAACAAATTTTTCAGTAAATTAAAATACTTTATTCCTTAATTTCGACGTTTCGATCAATGCAAAAACTTTTTTAAGAACAGATACTATAAAGACCAAGTGCAATGAATACAGTAACTTCTACAATATTTATTTCAATATTTATTCCAAGAAATATTTAAAATCTATGTATTATTTCAAAGTCTTATGTAAAATATAGAAACCATAATATAATCGGAAAATTCTCCAAATTTTTTGAATACTGAAGAATACTGAAGAAAAAATCTCTTACAGTTCAAATTTTGCAGGATCTAGTTTGAGTTATTTATTGAACAATGTACAGAAAAACTGAAAATGCATAAAAATACTAGAATAAACTACGAAATTTCATGATAACGCAAATACGAAAATTATGGAGGTCTAACAAATATTTAAAATCTATATACTATTTCAAAATCTTATGTAAAATATATAAAAACTATAATAGAATCAGAAAATTCTCCAAATTCTTTAAATACTGAAAAAATAAAAAACTACTGACTTTTGAAAATCATAAAAATCTGTTACATATTATAAATAAAACACATCCATGAAAAATTACAAAAAAAATGCGCTAACTCTGAACACCATTAATTATACAAAACTTCGAAATTTCCGAAATTTGAAAAAATCCAAATCGGATCGTCAAAAATAAATAAAAATATGAAATTTTGAACTAATCATATTTTCGAGAGAGTTGGACTAAATGAAAATTGGGTTTTTCATTGACTGTATCGTTATTAGTATCTTATTAAAATTAACAAATTTTATAGTAAATTAAAAAAACTTCATTTCTTCTTTTCGACGTTTTTATCAATGCAGAAACTTTTTCAAGAACTAAAATTATAAAGACCAAATGCAATTAATACAATAACTCCATACAATATAACAATTTTTCCAATATTTATAGTACACGGACAGAAATGCTTTGGTTGAACCAACAATAGATTTAGTAAAATATGGACCCACCAAAGTTTTGGCTTTGGTTACAGCAACTAATGCTCAATTTTCATGATTGATCCTCAACATGCAATAACCAATAATTTGGTTATCGTACCAGTTTCGGTTGTACTACCCAAAATTTTGGCGTCCTCATATTTCCTAAATCAATGGTTGCTGTAACCAAAAATTTCTCTCCGTGTAAAAATTACACTGTCAAAAACGTCATTAATTTCAATAAACATTTATGTAGGGTATTCACATTAAAAATAATAAACATGTGTATTAAACTTAGACTAATAAATTTATCATTAATTTCAATTAACACATATTTAAATATGACAGTAGTATATCAAAATTAATAAACTTGTATATTGTATATTGTATATTGTATATTATATATAGTATATTGTATATTGCATATTGCATACTGTATATAGTATATTGTATATTGTATATAGTATATTGTATATTGTATATTGTATATTGTATATTGTATATGGTATATTGTATCTTGTATATGGTATATTGTATAATATATTGTACAAAAAATTCAATGAACTAATCAATTAAAACTGAAGATCGTTTATTAATCTTCATCAACTTCGTATATTGGATTTCAATACGTTTACGTAAAAAACTTCCAATACGAGTTTATTAAAATTAATACAAATATTTCTAACAGTGATACTAAGTTTTTTTTTCTCAATGCAACGTTTCGTACAACCTAACGTGTCACGTTTTTCCGGCTGGATGTGCGCAAAACCTCGGCACATCGCGGTGGCAACGGCGTCAGCCGTGAAATTCCCAAAGCTTTTCATGCTCAAGTGAATTATGACTGAAAGCACTTTGGATTTCGCGCGCGCCAAAGGGGAACGCACGGTCCAACTTGGCTCCCATAACGCAACAAATCTTCGTTGCCCTGCAAATGCGATTTTCGGTTTCTCCATCGTGACGTGTTTGTTTGATTAGGAAATCGATTAGTGTCGGGTTTCTGAATACTTTATGAACGACACCGCTCGATTTGCGAGGCGGTGATTATCGCCGAACGGGGGAGGAGTTGACGTGCCGCTGGTCATGATAGATGAAGGCGTTGTCGATATTTCTGTGTGTCGTGGCGTCGCTTTATCATCCGTATTCACGGCTCGTTTATCATTCGCAATCACTTCCTCGCGCTAGTCGACTAATCCAGCAGCGCCCGCATCGCTCGGTCGATCCATCTCGTGAGAAGATCGTTTTTCTGTTCCTCCAGAGCAACCATTATTATCCGATCACTCATTTAAAAAGTCACTTGGCAAGGGAGAACCTGATAGATTCTGGGGAACACGAATCCTATTTTTCGACTCAAAATGAAACTTCACGTTTAGTATTTCTTGAACGTGAAGTTCCAAATTGTGTACTGAATTCTCGAAAGGGAGGCAATATAGTTACGGAGCAGACGGTTTCAGCGGCAAAGTCGCCTTATCTGGTGATTGTACAAGCCACGAGGGTGGCGCGACCGAGGCGATAACTTGCTGGGTCGCCGCGTTTGTGGGAATTAATTTCGGTAACGGGTAACAGCCGCACTGGGAAGCTCCGGAACAAATTGGTGGTCGACAACGGTGTACATGCGACAACACGCAGGGGAAATCCAGAAATCCAATCGCCGTGTTTTCGCCGACTTTTCAAGGCCGAGGATTCGTACCTTTTGAAATCAGAGGAGTTGGTTCGGTTTGGTAGATCGAACTAGGAAGTTTTTTTATCAATGGGAGTAAGGGTGGAGTCATAGGGAAGTAAAAAAATGTTATGCATATTCAATGTTGCTATTCCAATCGATACCTACCTATTGGCGAATGTAATTTACAATGATTCATGAAATTTATGTCCAATCAGAGCTTGTGATCCGTCCTGCTTTATTGTTCGAATATAAAAGATTCTAAAACAGTCGTAAAACTCCAGTTTTTATGATCACGCCGATCGTTTCGCTCGTTAAAAGTAATAACCGTGAGAATAAATCGCGAAAGTGATGTGTAATCAGGCCTTAGGTTCACAATTTGCAAACTCATATCTGACCTCGGCTTTTTAAAAGCTCCGAACAAATTAAAGACTTCTCAATGAACTGAGAAAAATCACTGCTCACACCATGAATTTATTTCGTAGGGGAAACAACAGGAATATTTCGAGCGCCGGAATCTCATGCCGCGAATTCCCCACATAAGCAGGACTTTTACGACGGATTTTTTTCCGGAGTGAAATACGCGGCAAATCAATTTCGCTGCGCGAAGGAAGAAACGCCGAAAATGGTCAAAACAAGAGCAGGGGATTACCCACGTGACAGTGGTGAATTTACCGTTGCTTTTAGGGCCATCGCTCCTCGTTTATCTTACACGTCGCTACCAAATCAACCACTAATTCCGCTTAGTGCTCCCCAGGGCTGGCTGTGTAAGTCATTCCTCCAGGATAAGGTTCCCTGTGACTTTCAGTGATAAAGCCCCGAAATGGGCTGTACCTAAATCCGACAGATCGGCGCGGTTCAATCATTCTGATTAAGCGGCGATAAATTTCGCGTCTTATCAGTTTCTTTTATTTGACAGCAGACGGATTTATTCCGTCATTTAGTGAATTAGAGAATTGATTTTACGATTTTGCGAAGAAGTAGTGAAATCACTGATTTTTGGGGTAATTTATGGGTTGTTTTTTTATTTCATGAACTGTATAGAATAATTGTGCAGAAGGTTAAATGAGTTATCAGAAAATCATACGAGTCATGTAAATATTAAACAAATACCTAAATTATTGAAAATATATAGAACTTATGTTTTATATATGATTTAAATAAATATTGAAGATATATAACATCGAGTTCTAGAGCATCAAATTGTGAGATAAGTATTAATAGAACTATATAGATTCTGTATCGAAATTCTGAAAAATCTGTAGAAATATGAAAAACCTATAAAATTCAATGAATTCTCTAGCATCAAATTCTAAAAATTCATTGACATAGAGCTGTGGGGTCGTTCAAGTATTACATAACACCCCGAGGGGTGGGGGGGGGGTTGGGCCAAACGTTACGCTCTATGTTAACGCTTATGAAGAATTGTAGAGAATTGCGTTACACGGGGGAGGGGGGGGGGGTGAAAATTTCTGAATAACTGTGTTGCGTAATACTTGAACGACCCCTGTAAAAGAATAATAAAAATTTGAAATGTTACTGAAATCTTCTCAAAAACTCTATGATTATTTATAAAAAGGCGAGATATACTTCAAATCTATAAAAAACCAAACACTATGTAATTATAATTTTTTTAAGATACAAAAAATGAAAGAATACTTACTTGAATAAATGAAAATCTATGAAACTTTTGTTCTGTAAAAAATTCAGACAAATATTCAAGATATTCAAGAATATTTGATGTATGCGATCATTTATCAAATTAGAGAATTGATTTTACGATTTTGCGAAGAAGCAGTGAAATCACTGATTTTGGGGTAATTTATGGCTTGTTTTTTAAGTTCATGAATCATATAGAATAATTATGTAATAGGATGAATGAGTTTTTGGATTCGTTATCAGAAAATCTCATGACTCATGTAAATATTGAAAAAATACTTGAATTAATGAAAAAATATAAAAGTTGTGTTTTATATATGATTTAAACAAATATTGAAGATGTCTAATCATAATAAATAAATATTTGAATTGATGAAAATCTATAAAAGTTATGTTTTATACATGATTTTCACAAATATTGAAGATATTTGATCATAATGAATAAATTATTTTATTTATTCATAATATTTATATTTCATCATTTAATTTAATTCAATTATAATACATTCAATCATAATAAATAAATATTCAATTTAATCATAATAATTATATTTTATCATTTAATTTAATTAAACTGAATGATAGTTAATTATAATAAATATAAATTTATTTAATCATAATATTTATATTTAATCACTCAATTTAATTAAATGAAATGATATATAATCATAATAAATAAATAACTATAATTACATCGAGTTCTAGAGCATCAAATTACGAGAAAAGTATTAATAAAACTACATCGATTCTGTTTCTAAATTCTGAAAGAAAAACACAGACATATATAGAATTTATTAACTTCTGCAAATTTGAGTGGACATATTATTTTCTGAAAAATCTGTAGAAATATTAAAAATTTATTAAATTCTATGAATTCTGGAGCAGCGAATTCTAAATAAATTAATTGACATAGAGCTGTACAAGAATAATAGAAATTTTGAATATTACTGAAAAAGTTTTAGAAACTCTATGATTATTTATAAAAAGGCGAGAAATACTTCAAATCTATTAAAAAATCAAACACAATGTAATTATAATATTTTTAACATAAAAAAAATGAAGGAATACTTGAATAAAAGAAAATCTTTGAAACTATTGTTCTGTAAAAAATTCAGACAAATATTCAACATATGTATAGAATATCGAATTTCAGTGCACAAGTTGTAAGGAAAGTATAAATAAAGTTATAAAAATACTGTAATACATCATAATACTAGATCGAAAAGTTAACAAATTTTTTACAAAAAAAAAAAAAAAAACAGAAAAGTATGAAATCTATTTACATTTTACAAATGTAATGAATTCTGGAGTATCAAATTATGAAAATTCATATACATAGAAATGTACGAGAAATATAGATTTTTTCAGAATTATTGTATAATAATTCTTTTAAATTGTATGATTATTGAGATCAAAGTCAGGAATAATAACATTTATGAACAATTCAAATTCCAATTTATTTCTGTAGGTAAGAGATAGGTTTTTTCAGGTAAAAGAAGTTCACATTATATTTTACGCCGTAAAACTATTTTGTTATGACAATTAAATTAATAATGATAATCAAATTAAAATTATTTAAAAAAATAATTGATATAATTATAGTGAATTAAATTTAAATTATTGAAATAAATACATGAAAATTAAAAAAAGACTAGAAATCTATCAAGATACTGTTTTCTAAAAAATTCTGAAAATCTCCAAAATACGTTGACATCATAATTTGTAGAATATCTTCTCTCGAATAATATAAAAAAATCAGTCACAATGCAACAAATTCCACAATCTCAGCAAGTAACGTAAAAACCCACAAAAATATGACTCGATCACCACGTTTTTTCCTCAAAGCCAAGGTCAACTTCCCGAAACCCCAACTTTTCATAGAATCCTCCCAAAAGCTACATCCTAAACCCAAGAAACATCTATGACTTCCCTGAAAAAGGGGCTTTTTATCGCACATATTTTACGCTAATTCAGATACATAACCTCGCCCGCTTGTATATGTATATAAGTTTTACGAGCCAGGGGAATAACGACATAATTTATCCTTCAAACCGTGTCGTAACGCAATTCCCCGCCTTGTCTACATTTCTAAACCGACAAATACAAAATTCATGCGCGCTCGAGTAGTGCGTGGAGGGAAACGAGAAAGGAGAAAAAAAATCAATTCCTCAGACGCTAAACGTGCCTGAGAAGGTGGATGATGAAGTGTCTTAAAAATGTGGGAAAAAGTGATTGGGTCAGGATAAAACACGTAAATCGACTAAGGAATAAAGCCTTGAAAAGGAGCCGGCAATAAAAATAAATAACGATCAGCGCTGCCTCGTATATAACGCACTAGGCGTAGTATATCAAGGGATATAAACTCGTATATTGAGACACGTTCATTAGCGTAGGATCTTGCATGCGGGAGCTACGTGGTCCCATTGACGGGTGATGAAGGTTGATCCCCCGTTGCGCCCATGATGGATGTAACGACCTTTCTATGATGTATACGCCCCGCGACCACTTTTCGATTCTCTCTCACCTTGATTCTAATCTGAAATACGGAGGACGAGCTCTTTTTACACCGAAAACCGACAAATTTTGTCCAACGGCCGCGCAGCCCCAAGTGAAAAATTAGAGATGTTCTATGTAACTTCGAATGCCGAAGAATTAAATTATGAAAAAAGTTTGATTTGAAAAAAAATTCGATTAGAATTTGAAAAAAAGTTTTGGAAAAGAAACACCCTTTGAAATTATATTTTATTTAATTTAAAAATCTATTTGAAATTATACTTTGTTAAAATACATTGTTAAATACATTTAAATGTTAAATACATTTAAATACATTGTTTAAAATATGATGTTCTCAAACATTTATTAAGAAACTTTAATCTTAGAGCACATTACTTCAAAAACCTATATAGAAGTCGATGAAAAATAATTAGTTTTTTTTTTCAATATATATATAATATATTATATATTTACTATAATTTGATGTAAGGTGAATGGTTGACAAAAAATAAAAGAAATACAAAAGAAGTCGATTGTTGTACATTCAAGAAAAAATTTATTGCTCATAATTTTTAACGATTGTAACATGGCAATCGTTATAATCGAGTTTCTGGAATATAAGCCTCGATTGGACCAGTTATTCCATAGATGAAGTTCAGGAATTTGTTAACATTAGTTATGACAACTGGTGTCTGAGTCTGACCACATTGTTTATACCCACGTGAAATGATTCCAATAATCGTATTTCCCATGGTCACCCCGCTGCCACCATTACCCTAAAATCACAATATTAATTTAATAATAATAAAATACATAACTACTAAACTGATAAATTGATGTTCTTTCATACTTACAACACATGGACCACTCTTTGTACGAGATACTATTGCGCAAATATTCGAATCCGTATCGAAATTTTCATAAACACTCGAACACGCTTCTTGCGAAACAATTAGCAGTTCAAATTGTTGTAATTTGTACGACTTTTTTTCTTTGTTAACTGCAAAACGAGGATACCGTAATTATTTTTCTTGTACTGAACAAAATCAATATAGGAGAAAAATAAATATTACATATTTTCATAACTGGTCTACCCCAGCCTGTTCCTATTGCCTTTGTTATCGACATTAAATTATTCTGGGGCAAATGAATTGGTTTGCGATATGCGTTGAATGTTATTGACGTTTTCAGCTAAAAAATATTAAAATATACGAATTTTTTTTATTGATTAATAAATTGTTCAGTTTACATTTTTTCCATGTATATTGGAAATTTTTTGTATCAATGAATCTTAATGAATCTCAATTATTCCTTTTTCAAATGATACTACAATAATTAGTCATAATCGCGATTGGTTATAAATCATTTATTTTTGTTATACTTTTTTATCCAGTGATTTAAAAAAAAAGTCTGATTTGATGTTAAATTATAAATACCTTGCTCAATATTGAATAAATCTTACTTTATTTTTATTATTCCTTATCATATTTTCAACGATCTTAATTTTGATATATCTGAAGATGGAAAAAATTAAGAAACTTACTGTTAAAACAGCAATATCGTAATTTTTGTCGACTCTATCAAATAAATTATAAGGCTCAATTTTTTCCACGTTTGGATGAAAATGTTCGAGAGTCCATGGTTTTGTAAGTTCTAATTTATCGATCCCGGTGAAAACTTGAACACGTTCAGCTCTATTTCCTTGGAAGCAACTTGCAGCGGACAGAATGTGATTTTTCGTTATTATAGAACCTCCGCAACTACCTGGATATAAACCATGCGGATATTCGAAAATGGTCAAAATGAAAACTTTATGTGGGTGTTTTCTGATTTTTGCATCGGAACTACCAATGATGTTTTCTTTGATTCCAGGTTCATTTACTCTAATGATGTTGGATTTCGAACCATGGCCTGTAAGAAATACATTTGAAAGATTTATTGTTGAAATGTTTTGTGTAAACTAAAGAAATATGTGGCTTGGAATGAGCAAAGGGTCCTATGGTTACAAACGAGAACTTTGAGAAAACGAAGAAAAACTTTCTCTTTTCCCTATTCCCAAATTCTTATTCGTATTTATAATAAAAAAAATTGTTTTACAGCTATTTATGGGCACAGCAACTCGTGACCTACCTCATTAGACAGGTAATACTTTAAAGTATTTTTTTAAATCGAAAACTCAAAGTTGATATTTGTAACCATAGGTCTCTTTTCTTATTCCAAGTCACATATTGTGAAAACTCTTGAAGTGGTTGAAACTGTAATGAATAGCGAAAATTCTGAAATCTTGGATAATGTTTAAATTCAACAAAAAAATACGTCTCAAGATAGTCAGTGAAATAATATTTCAGAAATCGTCGAAATTGTTATAAACAAGTCAACTGTTTAATATTTTTTTAAATTTTAAGTATTGAAATGATTGAAAATTTTTGATTTTTTAAAAATAAATGATTTGCACTATTAAAATTGTTTTTTTTTTATGGATTTTGAGATTTCTTGTAGATCGCTATACAGAGTTTTGGAGTTTGATGCACTAAAATTCAAATAATTGATTTTCAGTAACTTCATAGATTTTTTGAATTCAATGCACTAAAATTCAAATGATCGATTTCCAGTAAATTCATACATTTCTGGAAGAATTGCATGTACTTAGATTTTGATTTAAATTTTATGAAATTACAAAACAGATTTTTCTCTTTTAAACAGTAAAATATTTTATAATTTTATCCTAGAGAGTAAATTAACACAAACGTTATATGTGTAACATAACAAAAATGTTGCGGCATATTATGATGCAACATATATTTATAACGAAAATAATACATGTACAATATTACAAAATAAAATGAATTTTCAGTAAAAAAAAAGTAACTAAAATCATAATCCATGAAAATACTTGAAAATTTTTAATTTTTGCAAGCTTAAGTGTCCACCTGTCTACAATTTTGGAAAAATCGATTTTTTTTTTCATTTTCAAGATAAGAAAAATGTTGTCCCAAAACATTTTTCTCGGATTCGACTTATTCCAAACGTGACAGGGCGCTGAATATGAGTCTAGAATACAAACATAATTATTAAGTTCGTAATTTTGTATCGAAAAAAAGGAAAACATGATTAATTTTTATAAAATTGCCCGCTATTTATTCAATTTTTGGAATTTCGTCAAAATCCTACGCCAGTACCTCGAGAACATAAACACAGATAAGATATTTTCACTTTTCGTGTTTTAGATAAGTTGTTCGAGCGGGAACTTGCACACAATTTCCGTATTCTATTTTGAGGAGGTCACTTTCAACGCCTTCGATAAATATAAGCCTTCGGTTTACACTTTCGTAAAAA
>JAPYZL010095940.1:0-15573 GCA_030522825.1 Platygaster orseoliae
GGGATTTCATTAAATTATTATATTCAATTTTTCACGGAAAAAGTTTTTTCGGAAACAAACCACTGACATCAGCTGCGTACACGGACGCGCGAATACGCGCGTGTAGTAAAGATCGCCGCTAACCTCACCAGCCAATCAGCGCATAGGCAAGTTTGCCACTCTCTTCCTTGAGGCTCTCTACTGCACTGTGTGCTCTGCGCAGCCATTTTTTTGCAATCAAAAAAGAGGGCGATATTGTGTTCTCCTTGTCCAGCGAATTCTCATTGGTTTGTATGAATGCATGTGTGTATGTATGTAAGAATAAGAGACAGAAAATCACAGAAAATCTGTCGATGAGAAAACTTCGTCTGAATTCGTGCATGTGAGAAAATCTCTTCCTCTCTTTCCACAATTCCAAACAATAGTGTTAGTTGGTGTTAGTCAACACAAAAGCCACAGCAAATAATTCATCAAATTTGTTCGTGCATCGATATCAGTTTCGAAAAGTTGAATAATCGGGAAATCGGGGAAAAAATGGACACAATGGACTTCAGTTTAAGTGAGGACGATTCGGAAAACGTCCCGAAAGCGTTGGATCCGTTGGATACGTCGTTCACCGGCAACAGCGAGGACGAGGCAAAAATGTTGGAGAGCGACGTGGAAATCGCGGAAAAAGAAAGCGAGAATTCGGATTCCGAGGACGAAACGATGAACGATCGCGAGGCGAAAAACTTGGAGGCTACGTTGGTCGAAAATCCGTACGATTACGCGACTCATGTGGCGTTGATAAATGTTTATCGAAAAATGGGCGAGCTGGAGCATCTCCGAAAGGCCCGGGAAAATATGAGTGCCAAGTTCCCGTTGAACGGGGATCTTTGGCTTGCTTGGCTTCAGGACGAAATCAAATTGGCAGAGTCCAAGGAGCAAAAAGAGGAAATTGTTAAACTGTGCGAACAAGCGGTTGATGATTATCTTTGTATGCATTTTCAATTTTTTATTGCATGAATTTTTTGTTATTTAGTGCAGAGTTGTTGATTTCATATTTCATAAGAAAATCAGTTTTCGAGAGTTTTTTGTAAATTTATATTTGTTACAACATGAAAAAATACAAATTTTTTTAATTGAAAATTTGTGTCATGAGTGTTGGGAATAATAGAAAAATCTCAAAAATCGACTTTTTTTATCTACTCATGATGAAAATTGATGAAAATGTAAAAAAATAAGAAATGATAAATAATATTTGTTAAATATTGATAATTATGAATTAATTTTATTACTAGGAATAATGAAATGATTTTTTATATTTGTTCCTTTATTTTTAGAGACATGAGTTAAACCAGTTTTGAAAATAATATTTTTTTCTCATGCATGCTTTGGCTTTTTTACAATGAATGAATAGCATGAACACAGCCCTCTTTCTGGGTAGCCATAAAATCTCCCGCTGATTTTATGACTTCCCGGAAAGAGGCCTGCATGAAAAGACTTTTTTTCCATGTATGTGTTGGAATGGCTGGGACAAAGGACTTTTTTTTCCATGCATGGGTTCGAATGGCCGCTTTTTTTATGAACACAGCCCTCTTTTCGAGCAGCCATAAAATCAGCGGCAGAATTCTTCTTTGTTCCCTGCTATCCGGGACAAAAGATGCTATCTGGATTTTTGTCCCGGATAGCAGGGAACAAAGAGAATTCTCTCGCTGATTTTATGACTGCTCCGAAAGAGAACTGCGTCACGCGTTTCATCGTAAACAATCAAACAATCGTAAACAGCCACTCCAACACATACATGGAAAAAAATATTGCATGTTACATGGGAGGAATGTGATTCAACTCGCACGCTTGGGCACTCACGTGCCCAAATGCTCATGCTCGCTGGTAGAATCATTCCATTCCTTTGTAGCATAAATATCTATTGTCCCCAATCCCAAGGCAAGAATGAAGAATTCTTCCGCTGATTTTATGGCTACTCGGAAAGAGGGCTGTGTTCATGCCATTGGTAAAAAAGCGGCCAGTCCAACGCATGCATGGAAAAATAGATATTTATGCTACAAGGGAGAAAAAGGATGATTTTAATGAGTGTGCAAGTGCACGAGTTGGAATCATCCTTTTTGTCTCGTGTAGCATACAATATTTTTTTCCATGCATGTGTAGAAGTGTCCACTTCATTTTTATGGAACGCAGGAACAACGAAATCTCCTTTATAAGGTATTCATGAATTAGCGGGAGAAATCATTCTTCCCTAGAGAAATATTCATTTCTCCCAGATATCTAGGAGAAATGAATATTTCCCTAGGGAAGAATGATTTCTCCCGCTTATTTTCAAGTGCCCCAGAAAGGGGATTTTGTTCCCACGTTTCATGAAAACAAAGTGGCCATTTCTACGCATGCATGGGAAAAAAAATATTGTATGTTACATGGGATGTTGTATGTTACTATTTCTCCCTTGTAGTGTAAATATCTATCAAAATTTTTTTTATGGAATTTAATGAAATACATTACAAAATATCAGTTTTTTTTGTTAATTATGTATTTCAGAGAATTCTTCCAAAATGGCAAAAAAAATTGTTTTTTGATAAATATTGCTTTTTTTCAAAGAACATAATTTTGTTGGGAAAAAGTTTAATTTTTAATAATAAATTATGAAAACATAAACTACTGTTGACAGGACACTATTATTTTGGCTACTTTTAGACAGAAAAGATTGAATTTGATACAAAAAGTTGTAAAAACTTACTGCAGTTATTTTTAAGTCATGGTTTTTACATTTTGTGGGGGACAAATTAATTATTTTATTTTTAAAAAACAAAAATCAACTTCGTTTTTCAATCAAATTGTTTATCAATATTTCACAGCTACTTTCATTATAAAACTCTTACGAAGAGTTTGTTAAATTGTGCAAATAGCGATTGATGATTATCTTTGTATGCATTTTCAATTTTTTATTGCATTAATTATTCGTTATTTAGTGCAGAGTTGTTGACTCCATAAAAAAATCAGTTTCTGTGAGTTTATGTAAATGTTGCCTCAGTTTTTTTTATTTATATTTCTTACAACATGAAAAAATACAAATTTTTTATTGAAAATTCATGTCATGAGTGTTGTTGGGAACAATAGAAAAATGTCAAAAATTGATTTTTTATATCTACTCATAATGAAAATATAAAAAAATGAGAAATTATAAATAATATTTGTTAAATATCAATAATTATGAATTAGTTTTATGATTAGGAATAATGAAACAATTTTTCTATTTGTTAGTTTTTTTTTTAATGTTTGGAACTTTAGAGATACAAATTAAATCAGTTTTGAATCTAACATTATTTAAAATTTAGTTGATGGAATTTTTAATGAAATAAATAATAAAATATCAATTTTTTGGGTAATTATGTATTTTAGAGAATTCTTACAAAAATGGCCTGAAAAAATTGTATTTTCCTAAATATTGCTTTTATTTTAGAGAACATGATTTTGTTGGAAAAAGTTTAATTTTTAATAATAAATTATGAAAAACATAAACAACCGTTGACAGGACACTATTATTTTGACTACTTTCAGGCAGAAAAAATTGAATTCGATACAAAATAAATTGTAAAAACTTACTACAGTTATTTTTAAGTCATGGTTTTCACATTTCTGGGGGACGAATTAGATATTTTATTGTTAAAAAACGAAAATCAACTTCATTTTTAAATCAAATTGTTTCTCAATATTTCACAGCTGTTTTCATTTTAAAACTCTTCCGAAGAAATTGTCAAACTGTGCCAACAGTGGTTGATGATTGTCTTTGTATGCATTGTCAATTTTTTATTGCATGAGTTTTTTGTTATTTAGTGCAGAGTTGTTGACTCCATAAAAAAATAGTTTCTGAGAGTTCATAAATGTTGTCTCAATTTTTTTTATTTATATTTCTTACAACATGAAAACATACAAACTGTTGTATTGAAAATTCGAATCATGAGTGTTGTTGGGAATAACAGAAAAAAATCAAAAATTAATTTTTTATATCTACTAATGATGAAAATTTAAAAAAATTAGAAGCGATAAATAATAATTGTTAAATATCGATAATATGAATAAGTTTTATTATTAGGAATGATAAAAAAATTTTTTTTTTCATTTATTTTTAAACGTTTAGAATTTTTGAGACATGAATTAATCCAGTTTTGAAAATAATTTTCTTCAAAATTTGTTTGGTGGAATTTAATGAAATAAATTATAAAATATCAGTTTTTTGGGTAATTATGTATTTTAGAGAATTCTTCCAAAAATGGCAAAAAAATTGTTTTTTGCTAAATATTGCTTTTTTTTTTAAAGAACATAATTCTGTTAGGAAAAAGTTTGATTTTTAATCATAAATTATAAAAAACATAAAGAAACAACTGTTGACAGGACACCATTATTTTGGCTACTTTCAGACAGAAAAGATTGAATTTGATACAAAAAAAGTTGTAAAAAGTTACTGGAGTTATTTTTAAGTAATTATTTTTACATTTCTGGGGGACAGATGATTTATTTTATTGTTAAAAATTAAAAACCAACTTCGTTTTCAAATTAAATTCCCTAAAATGCATAATTACCGTTTTTTGAGATTATAGAACTCTCAAATTTGTATATATCAAAGATTTAAACATGCTAATACTTATTCCTAAATTAAAAAAAAATTTTTTTTGTCCATTGTTTCTCAATATTTCACAGCTGCTTTCATTTTAAAACTATTACAAAGAATTTGTAAAACTGCGCAAACAGCGGTAAATAATTATTTTTGTATGCATTTTCAATTTTTTATTGCATAAATTATTAGTTATTTAGCACAGAGTTGCTGATTTAAAAAAAAAATCAGTCTCTGGGAGTTTTCATAAATGTTGCCTCAATTTTCTTTATTTACATTTTTTACAAAATGAAAAGATACAAATTTTTTTTTTAAATTTGTTTCATTAGTGTTATTGGGAATAATAGAAAAAGTTCTAAAATTGATTTTTCATATCTACCAATGATGAAAATTAAAAACAAATGAGAGACAATAAATAATATTTGTAAAACATCAACAATTATAGATAAATTTTATTACTAGGAATGATGAAACAATTTATTTATTTTTTTCGTTTATTTTTTAACTTTTGAAACTTTCAAGATATGAATTAAACCGGTCTTGAATTTAAAATTCTTTAAAATTTAGTTGAGAGAATATCATGAAATAGATAATAAAATATCACAGTTCGACAAAATTTGACTTTCGGAATGGTACCTCGGAAATTTTTGCATAAACTGATATCTAAGGTCATCAATAACAGATCCTCAAAAGGATTTTGAGTATATGTCCGATTTGAAAAAAAACTACTAAGCATAAGACCTTGCGCGAGAAGTGAAACTTTTTAAAAAAACAACCAAGCAATGTTTAGCAAATTTTATAATGTTATGACTGAAAAAAATGCCCCCCGGCGAAGCCTCCCTGCGCGCTCTTTAACTTAACTTAGCTAATTAACTTAACTTAACTGCACGCTTAAATAAATTTTAATTTGTAGGAATAATTCGGAAAAATCGAGTATTTTGTATTGGCGTAAATTATAACCAAAAACATTTCTATTAATAATAACTTTAAAATTCGGTTTCAAATGTTCACTTTATTTTAATTTTACAACAATATAAAAAGTTTCAATTATAATACATTTATAAAATCTATTGGAAAAAATTTTTTTTATTCTTTTAACATTTTTTTGAACATTTCTTTTTAATTTTCTAAAATTTTTAAAAATAAAAGTGAAAACCGGCCAGTGGCCCTTCAAAAATTTCAAAAAAGTTTTCTTCTTGATGGAAAATAGCGCCAGCCTCACCCACAAACTCTTGATTGTAAAAATTATTTTCATTTGCCCACTCGAACCAGTTAAAATTATTATTTATGCCTAATGCTTCTTCGTCGGCCATCTCCGCATCTCAATCTTCTTGTGCAATTATTTCAATAACGTCTGGATGCATTCCAGAGGCAACTTCAACCAATTCTTCAAATTGCTTTTCAAAATTTTCGAATCTCATTTTTTACCTTTGAAAAAAAAATTTTTATTTAAAAAATTTATATTATGAATTCATAAATGTAAAAATTTAAAACGGAAATTTTATTATTTACCGAAATGTTTTTGGTTATAATTTACACCAACACAAAATACTCGATTTTTCCGAATTATTCCTGCAAATTAAAATTATTGTCAGAGAATTATTATTCCATATTTGGAATAGAATTCTAATATTACCTTTTTTATTCTTAACTATAATAACATATATTGATTATATGGATTAACGTCTTTGTCTATGCGAAATGTTGACACAATATAAACAATCAACTTTCTTTTTTTTTTTGATAGTCATTTTTTTTATCGAGTTGAAAACTGAAGTATGCAGCTAAAATTGATCCATTTTTTTGAATCAAATAAATGTTTAAATAAATGTAAACAATTAATTTTAATTATAACTTTAAAACACTAATTTATCTCATTGAAGTAATATATTTTTGAATAATAATAAAAATTTCCAGAATTCAAAATTTTTCGAGAAAATTAATAGGCAATAAAAACATCAAAAATTATTTATTTATTTGATTTTCATTTATAATTTTTTTTATTGTAAATATTTTTATGTTGATAAATTTTATTTTTTATCACAATCAAATTGCAAAAATTTATTTTTATTAATTTTGATTAGACATAAAACTACAAATCTGTCTACGTAATTCAAATTCACATATTTTTTTCTATGAATAATAACTCCAAATTCATTTTCAAGTCTTCTATTTATTTTTATTTTAGAACAATATTATTGATCTGAAATGGTCTATATGGTTTATTAGAAGATTAAAGTAAAAATGGGCCAAGATAACCCCAAGATCACCAGATTACATATATAGGACATATAGAGCTCACTTTATACTGGAACCTCGATATAGGACATATAGGGCTCACTTTACACTGGAACCTCGATATAAGGCACATAGGGCCCACTTTACACTGGAACCTCGATATAAGACATATAGGGCTCACTTTACACTGGACTCTCGATATAGGGAATGGAGGTCGCACTTTACACTGGAATCTCGATATAAGACATGTAGGGCTCACTTTAGACTGGAACCCCGATATAGGACATATTAGGCTCAATTTACACTGGAACCTCGATATAAGACACATAGGGCCCACTTTACACTGAAACCTCGATATAAAACATATAGGGCTCACTTTACATTGGACTCTCGATATAGGGAATGGAAGTCGCACTTTACACTGGAACCTCGGTATAAAACATATAGGGCTCACTTTACATTGGGCTCTCGATATAGGGAATGCAGGTCGCACTTTACACTGGAACCCCGATATAGGACATATGTGGCGTGCTTAGGTTAGGTTAGGTTAGATCACATCACATCACATCACATAATGCTTTTCACTCCCCCTTCTCAAGATATTTCGAGTGCCAGGCGCCGGTTAAAAAGTTTCACTTCAAAAAAAGACTGTTTTCATCGCCTAGACAAGTGGAATTTATTTCAATACTTTTTTTCGCGACAAAACTATGATTTTTGCATGTTAATTTGGCCATGACAAAATACACATTTTTTTCTGGAAAGGTCGTGTTTAACTTCTCGCCGGGTGTCCAACTTCGAAGCTCGAGAAAATTTTCGATCCCTTATACCTGCCTTCCCTCGCTCAGCCTGGAACAGCCTGGAATGTTCGGCTAGAAAGCCATTGAGGATTTTGAATAATAGCGTTCGAATGAATTCAGAACATTAATGAATTTCGTGTTTGTTTTGTAGATTCTTACACAACACTTAAATTAAACGATCGAAAATTTTTTCGAGCTTCGAAGTTGGACACCCGGCGAGAAGGTAAACACAACCCTTCCAGAAAAAAAATGTGTATTATATCATTGCCAAATTAACATGCAAAAATCATAGTTTTTTCGCGAAAAAAAGTATTGAAATAAATTCCTCTTGTCCAGGCGATGAAAACAGTTTTTTTTTTCAAATCGGACATATACTCGCAATTTTAGTTTTTTTTCTTATTATTGTTAATAAATTATGTTATTGATGGCCTTGGACATCAGTTTATGCAAAAATTTCCGAGGTACATTTTTTGTGTTGAACTGTGATATCAGTTTTTTGAGATTATAGAACGTTCAAATTTATATCTCAAAGATTTGAACATGCTAATACTTATTCTTGAATTAAATAAAAAACCAAGGCTCCATTGTTTCTCAATATTTCACAGCTTCCTTCATTTTAAAACTCTTTTGAAGAAATTGTAAAACTGTGCAAATGAGCAGTTGATGATTATCTTTGTATGAATTTTCACTTTTTTATTGCATGAATTTTTTGTTATTTGGTGCAAAGTTGTTGACTCCACAAAAAATTAGTTTTGAGAGTTTTCATAAATTTTGCCTTAGTTTTTTTTATTTATATTGCTTACAATGTGAAAAAATTCAAATTTTTTTATTAAAAATTTGTTTCATTAGTGTTGTTGGGAATAACATAAAAAATTGAAAAATTAAATTTTTGAAATTCTTTCAATTCAGAATGTAAATGTATTCGAAGTTCCAAACAAAAAAAAATTGATCGTTTATATCTACCCATGATAAATATTTAAAAAAACGATAAGTAATGTTTGTTGAATATCAATAATTATAAATTCATTTCATTACTAGAAATGATGGAACAATTTTTTTTATTTTTTCATTTATTTTTAAACGTTTGGAATTTTAGAGACATGAATTAAACCAATTTTGAATCTAACATTCTTTAAAATTTACTTAATGGAATTCAATTAATTCGATTTTAAAATATTAGTTTTTTGAGATCATAGAACTTTCAAATTCATACTTCAAAGATTTGAAGATGCTAATACTTATTCCTAAATTAAAAAAAAATCCAAGGCTCCATTGTTTCTCAATATTTCACAGCTTCTTTCATTTTAAAACTCTTACGAAGAAATTGTTAAATTGTACAAACAGTGGTTGATGATTATCTTTTTATGCATTTTCAATTTTTAATTCCATGAATTTCTTTTGCTATTTAGTGCAGAGTTGTTGACTTTACAAAAAGAAAATCAGTTTCTGAGAATTTTCATAAATATTGCCTTTTTTTCATTCATATTTCTTGTAATATGAAAAAAAAAAATTTTTTTATTGATAATTTGTTTCATTAACAAACTTTTGCAACGTAATATTATTTAGAAAATTATCTCTCTTTGTCACAAACTTTCGTGGATGTCATAATTGTTTATTGCATGAATTTTTTTGTTATTATTTAGTGCAGAGTTGTTGATCCCATAAAAAAAAATTTAGTCTCATAGAGTTTCTATAGAAATTATCTCAGCATTTGTATGTTTTTTTGATTAATATTTCACACAATATGAAAAAGTATAAATTTTTTTACTGGAACTTAGTTTCATGAGAATATTTTTGGGGCATAACATTATTGAAACACTTTTCTCTTTTTTTAGAAAACTGTCATCTATGTCATATGTTAAGAACAACAGTAAAAATTCATTTTTTTAAAATCTCTCATTTTTCAAAATCACCGTGTTCCAAATATAACATTCTTTAAAGTTTATTTGATTAAATGTAAATGATATAGATGATAAAATATCAGTTTTTCAGAGATTATAGAAGTCAAAAAATCCTATTTCAAAGAACCAATGCTCTATTATTTTTCTATATTTCACAGCTTTTTCTTCCATTTTTAATCTCTCTAATGTTAAGTTATAAGAAATTAGTGCATTTTTATAAATTTAGTCACCTGGGAATCTTATCAGATCTAAACTGTAAAATTCTTCACAATTAAGTTTACAGATCTTACAATCATCGTTACATTACTTAATCTAATAATACAATTTTAATAAACTTATTTCAGCTGTTGAAGTTTGGCTGGAATACCTTCAATTCAATATTGGACTGATGTTGCGGGATGAAAATGGACACGAAAAAATTCGTCAACTATTCGAAAGAGCTTTAACTGCAGCTGGATTGCATGTAACTAAAGGGGCCATCATTTGGGAAGCGTTCCGAGAATTCGAGCTGGTTCTTCTTTCATCCGTAACTGTTATTTTTTATACCATACTTCTAATATTTTACTTTTTAAATATATTACATTTTACTTGACATCTTCGGAGTCTAAAATAATCTGAACACATTTTCTCTTCTACTTTTTCCATTAAATCCCCCCCCCCTTATATCAGCATTTACACCAACTTAAATTGTTTATAATCACTCAGAAAAATCAATTAACAAATTGAAAATTAAATATTAATTATAATAATTAATATTAAAGTTAAATCAAATTAAATTAAAATATAAATAATTTATATAAAATAATAATTTATAACATAATATGTAATATAATTTATTTATTATATACATAATATAATATATATAATATTATATATTATTTAATATTATATTATATAAATATAAAATAATAAAATTAAATTAAATTAATGAATATTAAAATGATTAATTAAAAATTAATTAATAGTTGTGTCAGAATTTCAACATATGATCATTTTATAACATTGCTTCAGGTCGATTCTGCAAAAGGAACTCAATACCAAGAACAACTAGATCGCGTGGGTAATCTTTACCGCCGCCAATTATCCTGCCCCCTGCTCAATATGGAAAAAACTTACGAAGAGTACGAAACTTGGCGCAAGGCAGATGGTGCTAATTCCCGATTGGACGACAAAAATGTGCGAGATGGTTATAATATCGCCCTGGAAAAGCTCAAAGCCAGGATGCCTTTCGAAGACAAGCTTCTCTCTGTCCAAAGCTTCGAATCAGAACTGACTGACGCGTACAACGGCTATCTTAACTTTGAAAAACAAAATGGCGATCCCGCTCGAGTCATGCTTTTATACGATCGCGCCTTGGCAGACGTCAGTTTGGACAGTGCTCTGTGGTACAATTACATTTCCTACGTTGAATCAAACATAAAAATCGAGGATATCCTGGAAAAGTTGTTCAAGAAAGCTACAAGGAACGTACCTTGGTACTCGAAAATTTGGCACACTTGGATGAGGTGCTATGAAAAATGGGGGAAATCAATTCTTGACGTGCAGGGCGTGTTGGAGAATGCGTTGATTGTGGAATTTCAAACTCCGGAGGATTATAGGAGCATTTGGATGACTTACTTGGAGTTTCTGCGTCGTAGGATGGACCAGTCTTCGGAGAGCGAGCAAGAGATTTTGGAGATTTTGAGAAACGCGTTTAATAAGGCCTGCGAGCACTTGGCAAAGTATTTTGGGATGAACGGGGATCCGAGTTGCACGATCCTTCAGTATTGGGCGAGGGTTGAAGCGCTTTATGCCAAGGATATGGAGAAGGTTAGGTCTTTGTGGAGCGATATTTTGTCGCTGGGGCATTCGACGACGGCAGCGAGTTGGTTGAAATATGCAGATTTGGAAAGGTAAACATTTTGAAGGTATTAAGGGGGGAGTAAGGGATAGTTTAAATCAAAAAACACTTTCTTTGCTGATTTTTTTACTGAGATACAGCTTGAGCAAATTTTATAAAACTTTTTTTTAAATTATAAAACAACATTTAGAAAATGTTAAGTTATATTTCTGTAATTAAAAATTGAAAAATAAGCCGGTGACAGAGCATTTCCCAAAACGTCTTTTTGAAAACACGTTGTATGGTGAACACAGCATAGAATTATCAGAAATCAAAAAAGTTGGTCAATTTACTTAATGTAAGAGTTAGTCCCCCCCCCCCCCCGGTCGTTAGAAAGTTATTATTTTCGTTTTTCAACAATTAGTGGTCTATTGAAGCAAAAAACGCGATTTTTCGCTGAATTTTCAGCCATTTTTTAAGTAAAAAACTACTTAAATATGAAAATAGAAAAATTTCAATAACGGAGGGAAGAGGCATTTTATACCATGAAAGTATATTCCAAGTTTGAAAAGAATCGGTCGGGTAGATTTTACAGGATTGTGTTCACGGACTCAAAAAATCGGTTTTCAGAAAAACCCATTTATAGTTTTTTTTTTCTCAAAACATAGGAAACAAAATTTTTTTGTGACTTACACTGAATCATCGATCGATTTGACATTGTGATACCACATTTTTGAAATGTTAAACTTCAAGAAAATGTTTTAAAAAATCGACTTTCTGAATCTGCTTATCCCTTACTCCCCCCTTAATCAGACTTGTATTTTTTCTTTCAGCCTGCAAACAATTTTTTTGCATTTTCAGTAGATTTTGTTTTGAAAGCAGAAATCGACAATTTCTTAATCTATTGAATTTTTATGTGAATTTTCAAACATTTCGAGTTTATTGATTTGGAAACACGTTTGCACTTTTTTTATATAAAGTAATGTAATTTTGTGTATAAAAATTTGATAATTGTCATTACAGTAATTGAACAATGTGAATTATTGACTTTTGAATATAAAATTGTCAAAATCTGTTGATTTTGGACAAAGTTATGCGCATTTGAAAAAAAAAAGATCTTTTTGCAGATGGAAAGTATTAATTTTTACGGTTGAAATGAAACCTGCTGAAAATGAAAATTAAACATTTATTTTGGCTAATAGAAAAAATATGTGTCTAATTATTTCGACCAAAAAGCAAAATATTTAAATTTTGTTGAAAAATAAAATTGTTTGCAAAATGCACTGATGGAATTGTAGAGGAAAGCATCCATGGGCGTAGGCAGGGGGGGGGACCGCTGCCACCCCCTAAATGTTCATGAATTAAAAATTTTTTCTGCTTGAGTCAGAGGCGTAGGCAGAAAAAATTTTCGGGGGGAGTTTTTTGAAAAAAAATATACTTATATGTGTCCTTCAGGGTTTTTATAATTTTTAATCTTTGAATATGTGGTTACAAGAGTACGATTTTCCAATTTTTGTCAAGTCAAAAGTTGTATATTTTTTCATGTTTATATTAAATATAATGGAATTCGATTTTTGTGATTTTCAATTAGCTGAGTTGAGAACTTTTTTCTCATGCTTTTAGTGTTTTTTCACAACCTGACGGATTTTATGATTTTTATTTTCGATTTTTATACATCAACTTTTTAAAGATTTTTGAGAAAATCATAGTCCACAAATTTTAAGTATTTAATATGCTATAGTGTTGAAATTTGCTTGTTTGCTATATTATTTATTATTTATCATTGTTAGCAATATTTAACATTGACATTGCTTTGAAAGTGTTTAGTTATTTGTATGGCCAAACAATTATGAATATAATTTCATTTCAGAAAAAATTCTTCTCAAGTTATTATAATTATTATTTTGAGTTAGAAAAACTCAAGATTCTGGACTTTTTTTGCATTTTACTGATTTTTTTTATTAGTGTTGTTATTTTTATGAAATATTTTTTCATCATTATCACTTTCCTCTATTTTTCGTGAAATACTATTGTTAAGAATATTTTCTGCACGTAGTTTTTGGGTATGAAAAGATTTTACAGTATTCTCCACATTTTTGTCTATTTACGAAAATCAAAATGAATTTTTTAGTATTTTTTTTTTAGATTTTTAGTATTTTCGTAGATATTTATGAATCAATTCTAAAAATTATATGCTCTAGAATTTAAATATCGATAGATTTTTGATAATTTCATAGATTTTTTGGATAATTAGGTCTACGTTCATTTTAAGTATTCTTTATGTATCCCTTGAATTTTCTTTTGTTTTCAGTATTTTTAAGATTTTTTATCGTTTTTCAGTACTTTTATATATTGCCATTTGTGCAGATTTTTCAGAAACGCAATTTTTTCATAGAATTCAATAATTTTTAGTATTTTTTAGAAATTATATGACGGAAGATTCTTTGGAACTTTTATGAATTTCTGTCTTAATTTTTTACAACTTGATTTTTAAGTTTCAAAGTTTTTAGATTCTAATAGAATTTTCGTACATTTAGGTCTTTTTTTAAAAATTGGCAATGCAATTTCTTATATCGAATTCCAATTTGCTTTATCAAATTCTTATAATAATAAGTCATATATATCTTGACATAATAAGACATAAATAAATGATATCGTTTTGTGATTCGTTAGATGACGAAAATCCCGCCCCCCCCCCCACCCCCCTAATAGAAATCTTGGCTATGCCCTTAAAGCATCTTATACGATGGAAAATCCATCTTTTGAAATATAATCACAAATTGAAAATTCCCTGGTTTCTACCAACACAAAAAAAAACTATTTCAATCATTATTCGCCCTGATTTTACACTTTAAGAAGATCAAAAAAATAATTCGCAGGTTAAAAAAACACATCTTTTATTTACAATATTCATTAAAATTAGACAGAAAAACAAGCCAAAAACTAATTAAATTAACATGTACAAAATTCGTGTTTTTCAGATGCTACGGCGATACAAAACATCTTCGAAAACTGTTCCAAAAAGCTCTAACGAGCGTGATAGACTGGCCAGAAAGTATTGCAACTGCTTGGACAGACTTTGAGCGAGACGAAGGAACCCTGCAACAAATGGAACATTGCGAATCAAAAGTCAAGGAGAGATTGGAAAAAGTCGCGGAGGAAAGAAAAAAGACTCAAGAGGCCAAAGAAACGCCGTCGTCGCTGCCTCCTTCGACATTGAAAAAAGGAACAAAGAGGAAGGTCGACGAAAGCGGCCTCTGGAAAAATTTCGGGGCTTCCTCTCAGAAACTGCAAAAGTTTGAGCGAGGCCAGGCTTTGGAAAAAAAGAAAGTCGAAATTTGCGACGTCGGGTCGAAACCGAAAATTGCTCCCCCACCGGGATATCGCGACCCGGAGAATGATGAAAAAATCGAGGAAGATGTTTCCGATCATGTTGATAATGAAGTTACTGTTTTCGTCAGTAATTTGGATTATGCCGCTACAGAGGAAGAAGTTGAGGAAGCATTGCAGGCAGTAGGACCAATTACGCTTGTCAAAATGATTAAGGATCACAAAGGTCGCAGCAAGGGTTATTGTTACGTGCAACTGAGCAGTAAAGTGAGTTCTAAGGAAATACGTTTACATTTTTTGATATGTGTCTAAAATTTCAATCGTTGGATAATAAACGAAAAAATTGTTTTGATTGCCTTTTATAGTTATTGTAAGAAATGATTATTTATTTTACAAATATTATCCAATGTTACTGCCTTTTTTTCACCTCAATCTCGAGAGCAATTAGAAAAATTTTTTTTCCTTTTTCGTTTATTTCATAAATGTTTGGAACTTCGGCACTTTTTTTGGTGATAAATTATAAATAAATTTATAAATTATAAATAATATTTATAGTATTATATTTATATTTATAATTATACTTAAATAGAATTATTAATAATAATGAATAATAATTTATTAATAAAAATATTAATTAAAAATATTTGATATAAAATGATGAAAAATTATTTACATAAAAAAACTAATAAAAAGTGATAAAAATATTAATAATAAAATTAATACTATTATCATTAGTAATAAATAAAAATAATTATAATATTTATTTTAATTGTGAATAAAAATATAAATCAAATGATAAATAAAATTTTTCCCATGCATCCGTAAAAAAGGCCACTTTATTTCTATGGAATGCGGGAACAAAAGCCCCTTTTTGGGGTACTCGGAAATCAGCGGGAATTATAA
>JAPYZL010095951.1:0-11983 GCA_030522825.1 Platygaster orseoliae
GTATTCAGACACTGAAAGCGATATCTTTCTGAAGCATATTATCGCGGGAATATTGAATGGTTTTTTGTCCGGATTTTGGTGGCGCACCCTGTATATAAGGTACTTATAGGTACCAATAATAGTTGATGCCTTATTAAGTCACAGTTTCGTATGCAGACATTTAGTTCACGTGCTTGAAAAATTAGGTTTTGTTGTTTTTCATCCTAATATTTTTCATACACATCAGTGTCCTTATGTTGTTTTTGAGTATCTACACTGAGAGAAAATGTACGCTTTTCGAGTATGATAAGCCCCTTGCGTCTGAAGCACGCGCTGTGGCGACCTCCAAATTCTAGAAAGTATCCTCTTTCAGCGTGATATAGCCCATGCTCCACAAGCACTACCTCTGTGCTTCCGCAAGTTCAGCGGAGTGCTCCGAAAGCGCATCTTTGTGCGAACGGATCACGGGTTTGCCCATTCTGCCGTTGCACGATTTTCATGAACTATACGCATCGAATTCGTAAAACGCGAGTCACTACAATCTATCGGTTGAGTAGGGGAGCGTAGGAGAAATGTATATAAGATGCCGACGTCCCTTTCTATTGAACTCGTAGCTCACGCATGTTACGTAGTATAAAAATAGGAAATACAAGATTACAACTCGCCGGTCAAGAAAAAGTGCGGGTAGGGACCAGTGGTGAAAAGAAAGGAAGTATAGAGAGGGCGACGCGGTTGAGAGGTGAAGGTCGAGCGTTGAGGCAGGAATTCCATGTACCAAACGCATAGAAATCGTGCAATCGAAGCATGGAAATCACGCAATCGAAGTATGGTCACCATCTTGCTTTCAAAGCAAGCATCTACGCTGAGATGGTATGGAATTCATGCTTTTCGAGCTCCGGCGGAGCCCTCCTTCGCAAGGCGGGCGACTTCATGCTCAAGAATTTTTCTGCAAGTGTACGCTTCATATTAGACAAGAAAAAAATCGAGCAAAATTTGAGTAAGAAAAATAAAATGAACGTCAGAGCATAGAAAGCCAGCGTAACTGAAACGGACAAAAATGCTGTGAGCCTTTTTTCCAATGAATCGTGGAAAAGCAGGAATTTATGTATTTCGAAGAAGTATTTTTTATTATTTTTTTCATGTTACGTTTATGATAGTATCATTAGTAAATAGTAACGAGCATAGTAATTTACACTTATCTATTTCCAATCAGTATATACAGCGTTTGGCTCTTGAAGCAATTTACGGAGAAAGTGCATAAGCAGTCCTTAAGCGCTAACGGAAGCCTTTTGTGATAAGGATCGCCTTGACCCTGCCGCACGTCAGTTTCCGTTAGCCCTTAAGGACTGCTTACGTACCTTCTCCGTAAATAGTTTCAAGAGACACACGCTGTATGTATTATCGGGAAAAAAAAAGGAAAGAAAGGGAAAGAAATTGGTGTTACTTCGACTAGACAAATAAGACAACTACTCGAATTAGATCCATTTAGCGACTGTACACGATCTATAAATATCGAACTAGTGATAGAGCGCGGCTGAATTAGTTTAAAATGGCTCTATTGCAACAACGCATAAAACGCTACTTAGATTCTAACTTTAATTTCGAAATATAGCCGAGAATCCTCATTTTTGGTTCAAACAGCAGGAAATTAGACAGGCGTTTTTATGACTATACATTTCTAAGTAATTGCTACCTCCTCTCTCTAACTTTTGTTTTGGACATTTTCAGGTATATAAACCTGCGCTTTCCGAGGTAATTTTGAAGTTGTCCCAAAGCTTCTGAACATCAAGCAGCTCTAATAGCCCAATAAAGTGACTAAAGAACGGAGGCATTCTTTACTTTGTTCACGGTCTGACATCAAGACGACCAAAAGGACAGTTTTTTTTTGTTACCTCCCTAGGATAACTGGTGCAGAATAAATCGGATATTATCCGACGACTATAACGTCGTAAGCCAAATTCATTGTAATTGAAGTATCTATTCAACGTACATACTGAGAGTAATGTTCGAAGAGATTGGATCGTGAATAGTCATGTTCTTTGGTTAACTAATCTAAAAAACTCAAACTCAGTCACACCTAATACTCTAAGTTAGCCTGAACATATTCACTCATATGTGACGTGCCAAGAGAAAAGGGACCTTAGGCCATATAGCACATTATGAATGTCGATTCCGATAGCGAAATTCATTGAATTCCGCTATCGAAGCAGATCGTCCAGCGATTTTCAAGACATCCGTGCGGAAATCCGAAAAGTTGATATTTCAAAGTAAGTTCAAGTAAAAACATCCAACGGTTAAGGGGGGAAACTCCTATAGACAGTTAAAATCTTTTCTAAACTTTGCGTGTGGATTAAAAAAAAGTATAAGACTTGAAGCAATAAAATTTTAAACAAAAGTTGTTTATTTCATAGCAAATTCAATAACATTGAACTAAATTCGATGTGTGGAAGCAAACTGGTGTAATCAGTGCCCAAACTGGATACTGCACTTCATGCAAGTGCAAATGGTGAGCATGATTACGCGAAAACGGATCAATCGATTTTGACAATTTTTTTAAAAATAAAAGCATCTAAAACTCTACTCTATTTCAACCTGCAAAAAAAAAAATTCTTTCAATATTTCAATTGCAAAACAATTTTCAAAAAGTTTATACTTTGTTTTTTTGGTTATGATATCAGTAAAAACAGTGAGCAATGCCCACAAAAAAGTTCAAATAGAGTAAATTTTTCTGGGCAAAAAAAAAAAAAAATTGCCAAAATCGATTGATCCATTTTTGCTTAATCGTGCCCGCTATTTGCACTTGCATGAAGTGCAGGGTCTAATTTCGGCACTGATTACATCTGTTTGTTTCCACATATCAAATGTAGTTCAATGTTATTTTATTTATTAAATAAACTACATTTGTGTGAAATTTCATTACTCTAAGTGTTATACTATTTTTTTAATCCACACGCAAAGTTAAGCGAAGATTTTAACCTTCTATAGGAGTTTCCCCCCTAATCAGACGACAATTTTATGAACGTGTGTGACGAAGCGGAAAAACCGAGTTTTTTGTTTGAGAAATACAACTTATTATGTGGAAGATATTTTGTATGCAACGATTAATCTGCAACGAAACTTTGATATCGTTTCCCTTGAATCTTTTCACTTCAAATAATATGCAAAAATATTCATTTCAAGTAGTTACTGTCGATAATGAATTAGTTTATACAGGGTGTCCCAAGTAAAGTTTGACAGCCGAAAACCATAGAATCCTTTTGAAAATCTAGGACTAAAAGAAATCCTTTGCCATTTTTCGAAAAACTCAAAATTTGCAAAGTTATGTCAGCCTAAAATATTAATTATAAATGCCCTTTATCGACAAATGGGGGTCAAATTCACAGACCAAACTTTTCCCAAATTTTCTTCATATTTTTCTGAACAAAATAGTCCTTTGCCACTTATTACAAAATTAAAAATCATAAAGATATTTGAGTGCAAAATCTAACAAATCTGATTGGTTAAAACTTGTGACCCGAATAATTTTTTGATTTTGGGTTTTGTAAAAAGTTGCACAGGACTTTTTTACTCGGAAAAATATGAAGAAAATGAGGGAAAAGTTTGGTCAGTGAATCCGACCCCCACTTGTCGATAGGGGGCATTTATTATTAAAATTTTTGGCCTAAATAACTTCTTAAATTGCGAGTTTTTCAAAAAATGGCAAGGGGAAAAAGTCTCAGATTTTCATAAGGAATCTATGGTTATCGGCTGTCACACTTTACTTGAGACACTCTGTAGGTATACATAAATTACCCATAAAAGAGAATGAGCAAATTTTAGTTTCTACATTCCTTTATAATCATGATGTTCATCCCCGTTTGAGAATAGGCACCTGCATTAATTTAGGTACTTTTTGAAGTGACGCTTTCACCGATATCACTACTTTTAAATCATCTGGCTGTGAGCCGTTCATAGAAAATAGGCACGTGTTGCACAATATGAATGCAGACATCTATTCTTTATACCGCACTGTTTAGTATTATGTGGAAATAATCCACGATGCGACGGCTGCCTTCACTTTATTAATCTAATACAGAGGGAGGCGGGATGTATCATATATTTTTTCAAACATAGAAACTCCTAAATAAATTATTTTAAAGGAATTTCGGAAGCTACACTGTGGAGAAAAAAAAGTTCGTTTTTTGCCTAAAACACTTCAATTTATGAAGAGATATATATCGTTTTAGGATTTCATTCAAAAAAGATAGTGTCTGTTTGTGCTTCTTCTATCTAAACAAAGATGACCTTTTCACGAATCAATAATTTTATGGTAATCAGTCGAATGACTTTGGCGGGTTTTCAGTCAAAGTCGAAGACAGCGATCTTTTACTTAAAGTTTGAGCACACTCTTGAGTCATGGCCAAGCAACCTATGTTAACTACTGTTTATCAGAATCGCCCAATCACGTTTGCGCTTTCGAACAATCCGCAACTCGTGCCCGATTCGTCTACGCTGATTGGAGATCCGTTCGCCACAACGGCATTTCCGTTGTGGCCGGGATTCCGATAGAGGCACTAATGCTTGCACACAGCAGCAAGCGCGCCAAACTCAAACCAGTTTAAACCGACAGCTGAGTCATCAGCTGCACATCAGCTGTTATTGTTTATTTATAATACAGAGATTGTAAATATGTATATATGGGATTTTTCCAAAAAAAGGCATTATTGAAAAATTCTTTTTTATAAATAGTGAAAAAACGGCATCATAATCAATTTAAAAGTGGCAGAAAAGTGGTATTCACATGGGTAATCGTTCAAATAATGCTATAAATGTTGATGTTTGGGCGGTCGTAAAGTGACATATATTTCATATATGATGTTGTAAGTTCGTTCGGGAAAATGAAAGAAAATGTGTTTTGTAACCATAATAATGTGCTAAGACAGTGAAAAATTTTGAAAAATAGTAAATTACATAAAAAACAACAACAGAAAGAGTGACAAATAAAATTAAGGTGATGTAGAAATGAGTTGCTTACATGATAATTCAGGACCCGTGTTGAGATAGATGGCTATTCGCGTTTTTAGCTAACGTACTTAAGGGGTCGTCCATAAATTACGTAACGCTTTAGAGGGGTGGAGGGTCAGACAGAACATGACATACCAATGGCGAGAAACCTTAAGTTTGAAAAATTCAATAAATGCAATTTTGTATTATTATTTTATTATAAATAACTTTTTATCGAATTTTCATAACGTTTTAGTTAATAATTTGAAAGAACTTTTAACTTCAGAGAAAATTTTTGATTCTTCATAACTTAAATATCAGCAAGTAAATCATAAGTTCGTAATTTTTAACCCATCAGCTTGTTAGAACTTAAAGAAACTTACAATGTAAAAAAAATTCATGTCCTTTGAATTTACGAATACTCTTAAATTTCAGAAATTTTAGAGAATAACTTGAAAAACATTCACAAATTCAAAAGTAACACATTTTTCTATTCATTATTAATCCAACAATGTTTTTGTTTAATAAGTGCAGTTCTGTTATGTAGTAACAAAATAATAAATAGAATTTGTCAATAATATCTCAAGATTATCGAAGACCGAAAACTTTTGAAAGAGTGTGACGAGCGAGGTAAAATTGCTCGCCTTTAAAAAAATATGATTTCAGAATTTCATATTTTAGGTTGACAAAGCAGATTATATGTCTGGAATGCTTTAATGACTTGTACGTGAATGCTCTAATAGGGTGACTTACCAAAAGAGTTACGCTTAATAGCGCGTCGGTAAATCGGTTTAGAACTATTACCAATACGTCGGGCGTATATAAGACTTAGGTATAATAATCGACGTAATTAAAACATGACTCTCAAGGGGGTCGTCTACTTTTCAATTTTCGAAAAATCGATTTTTTCTTTTTCACATATTTTTCATGAAAAAGATATAAGAAATACGCCGTTTATTGGATTTAGTCAAATTCGTCATAGTTGAGTAGGTACTACAGATCGTAGAATATACAACCGAACGCGATAAATTTGTGCGACTCCGCTGCATTCGTCCGCACTTTTGTCACTATAGATTAAACCTGTTACATTATTCTTTTTTTAAAGATCTACTTTGAATCCTTATTCATATGTGTGAGTGTATACAAGAAAATCCCATAGATTTTCTTCGCGTATTTCCAACTTGAGACGAAACTTTGCTTCGAAAACATCGTAATCTTTAGAGTCGAATTCTTAAAACTTGTGATTTGAATATGGGGTAACCGGTTTCACCAAGAAGGAGTGTACATATCCAGTTGAACTTTTTTTTTTTCAGCTAACATGTCCCCAAAAGTTGACATGAGCTTTTTGCAAAATTTTGTTTAGGTAAGTATTTAAATAAATAATGGTGGATCCAAATCCATGAAAAAACGTCACGTTTACTTTATAGGTGCGAAATTTTGAAAAAGAAACAACAGAATTTAAAAAGCTCCTGTCAAATTTTAATAGAAGCAGTAACAAATAAAAATATGTATGTTGTCTAACTATTTGGAAACTCTCAACTTGCAAAGTTGGTTATACCATCTTTCGATACACTTTTGATGAAGGCCCGGGCAACCGAGTGTTTAAGCTGCGGGGGTGGACATTTATGAATCATGAGAAATAATGTAAAATGTTGAAGAATAAAACTACCAGTGGATAAAAACCGAAATGAAAAATCTTGATTAATTTTCTTTTTATCCATTGGCAAAGTAAGAGTTTAAACGAGGCCTAAAAAGTAGACGACCCTCTTAACGACGATGACTTCACTAATCGCCAAATTACTTTTATTTCCTAAATTATTGCTACGTTACTTTTGCAGTTTTTATGGGTATAAATACCCGCGCTCTTTCGTTCAGAATTCAGAAAGCGATCTCGAGCTCTCGGAACAACATCTTCTCTCAGGAGACAGACCCAGTGTCCAGAGTAAAAGAAACGTTTTCTGGCTCTAGCCAAATGGTTGCGAACCCGGGTTGTATCTGAGGTCCCACCAACCTTCGGTGAACAGCATAACATTAGTAGAAATCTAGACCTACAAAAAAAACTTCAAAAAAGTAAAAAAGGTTGGCGGTCTTCCAGGACAAAAAATATATTCTGCATGCAGCAAAAGGTAACAAAAAATAATACTATAGGTTTACTCAAAGACAAAAAGAATCTTAATGGTTAATAAAAAACTTTGATGCGTGATGCAAGTACACAATAGTTATGAACAAAAAGGTATCATATCTAATTTTGCGGAAAATCACTACATTATGACGAAGCAACTTTTTATTTTTCTCTATATTGTGAAAGAAACCAAAAATGACAAATAGAAAATTTACCGAGTACAATCGATTGTATACGCTTCACTAAAAGTTGACAATTGTTCATCATTGCATACCATTCAAAAATATACAAAAAGCCCCGACAACCCGATTGTTTTTATGAAGATAATACCTGTGACGAATTTTAAAAAGCATCATTCAAAAATAATATGATATATGATACATATACATGTTATCAGTTTCAAAAAAGCAGCTCAAATGATAAGTAATAGTATGTATGATTCAGTGTACAAATACAAAAAAAAAGTGTTTTCAGATGAACGATAATATTGTTTCTTCATAGTTTTTTAATTATAACGATTATCATCATATAGCAGGCGAGTTGTCGGGGCTTTTTGTATATTTTTGAATGGTATGCAATGATGAACAATTGTCAAATTTTAGTGAAGCGTATTAAATTGATTGTACTTGGTAAATTTTCTATTTGTCATTTTTGGTTTTTTTCACAATATAGAGAAAAATAAAAAGTTAATTCGTCATAATGTAGTGATTTTCCGCAAAATTAGATATCACACCTTTTGTTCATAACTATTGTGTACTTGCATCACGCATCAAAGTTTTTTAATAACCATTAAGATTCTTATTGTCTTTGAGAAAACCTATAGTATTATTTTTTGTATCCTTTTACTGCATGCAGAATATATTTTTTGTCCTGGAAGACCGCCAACCTTTTTTTACTTTTTTGAAGTTTTTTTTGTAGGAGATATCATGATTTTTTGTAGGGGTATTTAGTTTACAGTGGATTATCAGATGAATTTGGTCGAATGTTCATTCTTGGGCGTAATGTTTTCCAATATTCATGTACATAATATATTTATAAAGCAGTACATGATTTAATTATGTATGAAGACGGTGGATTTAATTATGCAATATTCTATCATACTGATAAATCAAAATCAAGTAAAATTTTCTTATTGCTGAATTAAGATTTTGATCCACAATCGTCAAAATGATTGTGAAAGAAAAGTTTTTATCATAAAAATTTTTCACTAATCTTCCTTACATTTACAAAAATATAAATGCAAATGTAATCATACTGATGATTCAAAATCATTCAAAATTTTCTCATTGCGGAATTATGTAGGTTTTTCACCCACAATTATTGTCGAAGTGGTTGCGGAAGAACCATTTTTATTATAAAAATATTAAAAAAAAATTTTCCTCACATTTACAACATTAATGGGAATGGATTCTAATTTTCAAGAGAAATTGAGAATTTTTTTCAGTTTATCATACTCATGAACACAGCTGAAAAAATCCAATTGGTTTTGCCAATAGTCCGACCTATTGGAATTGCCAATTGGTCCGGCTATTTCAGCTGGGCATGGATGGGATGAAAAATATTTTTCCACGTTATTGTATTCTTAACACCTAAAATAAAGCATTAGAGTTTGCTGTAAACATTTTTTAGCATAATTGAATCAAAATAAATTTTCTGATTTGAGAATCAGGTTTTAGACGTATCATTATCAAAGCGATTGTAAAAGAAAATTTTTTAAGATTCAAAAATTTTTCATGAACAACAGTAGATTTTGAAATAAATTTTTATTTTTTAATTGGATTGAGAATTTTTTTCATTCAATCACACTGATAACACAAAATGAATTGAAATTTTTTCATTTCGGAATCAGGTTTTTACCCACGATTGTCAGAGTGATTTGTAAAAGAAAATTTTTCCTTACATTATTTTATTTGTAGAATGTAGTAAGTTTAAAAAAAACTAAGTCCCTGAGAATATTTGTAGTAAATCAAAATCATACCAAACTTTATCATTACGGAGTCAGGTTTGAGACCCATTATTGTCAAGGCGATTGTAGATGAAAATTTTTTGCAACTATTCGAAAATTGTTCTTTATCAACAATAGAAATGCAAATAAATTTTTATTTATAAGTAGGATGGATAATTTTTATCATTTTATCACACTGATTAAAAAACAAGGAATTAAAATTTTTACATTATGGAATTAGGTGTTTGATTCACAACCGTCGGAGTGATTGGAAAAGAACATTTCTCCTCTCATTTATTGATCTGTAAAATGGAGTAATTTTAAAGAATAATCAGGTCATCAAAAGTATTTGTAATGAAACAAAGTCTAATGTAATTTTTTCTTTCAAAATCAGGTTTTCGACCAATTATTGTCGAAGCGATTGTGAATGAAAATTTTTCAAAAAACTTTTCTCACATTAATTAATTTTTAAAATGTATTATGTATAGAAAAAAATCAACTCTTTAAGAATATTTGGAATAAAACAAAATTACATCAAACTATCTCGTTGCAGAATCAGGTTTTAGACCCATATTATTGTCAAATCGACTGTAGAAGAAAATTTTTTGCTACTATTTGAAAAATTTTCAACATCAACAAGAGAAATGCAAATAAATTTTCATTTATAAATGAGATTGAGAATTTTTATTTGATCATACTGATGAATCTAAACCATTCAAAATGTTCTCATTGCGGAATTAGGTTTTTGACCCATTATGGTCAAAGCGGTACCGATACTTCGACAACGTTGTCGAAGAAAACTTTTCAAAATTTTTTCCTTACTGTCACGTCCCGAGTGACATACACTAATTATATACCCAACAAACCAGTCCGACCAAACTCTGGGATTTCTGAGAATATTTGCGTATCATGACTCGGCACTTTTTAGCCTATCATTTGTTACTAATGACTCGGTGACTTGCTTTTTGTTATCACCCGTCAGCATTTTTATTGTATCTAATCATGCATGACTTCACAAATACGGAGTCATGACTCAGCACTTTTTTAGCTTGTAATTTGTTACTAATGACTCGGTGACTTGCTTTTTGTTATCACCCGTCAGCATTTTATTGTATCTTATCATGCATGACTTCACAAAAACGGAGTCATGACTAGGCAATTTTATGAGTGATCGGCTATATAAACCCCGATCGACTCTGACTCTTCGCTTTTCGAATCAAGTTTTCTTACTGTACACTTCGCTTTTCGAATTGAGTTCTGGTAGAGTAAACATCGCTTTCGTGAGTTGAGTTTTGTACTGTTTACTTCGCGTTTTTTTTATTAAAACCTTGTCACGGTCATTTTTGTGTACGCGCGTTGATTGAATAATTTTCGTATTTTTGCGTCAGGTATTCCTAAAGATTTGTAAAAAATAAACTGAAGTGTGTGAAAAATACAGTGTTTTTTATACGCTGCCCTATCCCTGCGGATAGTGGAACGAATCCACGCAACCCATCATCTACCGCGATCAACTTGGATATCGCGAAGCGCTACAACGCGCGATACGCTGCTGTTGCTTTTCTTCCACGCCATACGCTCGGCCAAGTCGTTACATACAACACCATAAAAATCAAACAATCTAAATGTTCAACGTTACACTGGTGGCAGCGGAAACGCTACTCTACAAATTCGGCAGCATTTTTTTTTTTTTTTTTTGAGGACCCAGTACAATGAAGCTCATCGCTGTCTTCGCTTTCATTGCGTAAGTTTGAATATAATCTGGAAAAAATCAATAATTTTGAGATTCATTTTTGCTGCGGCTTGGAGAAGTACGCTTTGAATACTGTTAGAATTCATGGAAAACCAATGCCAAAAGATTAAAACATTCAATATTTGGGATAATTGTTCTGGTTTTTATATGTACATTGTTGACTTTCGAGTCACTGTCTTGTCTTTCGATTCACTCTGTTGACTTTCGAGTCACTCTGTTGACTTTCGAGTCACTCTGTTGACTTTCGAGTCACTCTCTTGACTTTCGAGCCACTCTTTTTTATTTTCATTTATTATTTTCGCCGAAAATTTTATAGCTCCAAGTCACCCCCCCCCCTTTTTTTTACATAACAAAACCAAGAACCTAGAAAAAGAAATGCCAAACAACGCGAATAACGGAACCGACGGAAACCACGGACGAAACATGGACGATACTTATATGAAGCCGAAAGATGCTGCTGCATTTATTCCAAAATTTCGATGGTCACAACATGCCAGTCCACGAGTTCTGCCATAACCTTGAAAAAATCTTAGCACTCATCGCCCCTGGACAAGAGCGGACATTTATAGGGATGCTGACAACGAAATTGAGAGGGAACGCCTATAGACGCTTTGGAAAAGAACTATGGCACTACGAGACACTGAAAGACCTGCTGAAACAACTCATAGTTGCCTACGACGATGGCCACGATATCAGTCACTGGACGAGTCGAATTGAACAAGAATTCCAGGATATCGACGACGACGCAGAATGTTTCAGAACAAGGATAATAGAATTCTTGAGACGAGGGAAAATAGCCATTGAAAAGTCAATCGAGAACCAACATGCGCGGAAAGCTAGAATAGAAGAACTCGAAAAGACGGCTACAAGAAAATTTATTCTAGGTTTAAAACTGGAGATTAAGCTACGCGTCACAAATTACAATCTCAAAAATTTGGCTGAAGCAATCGGAGCGGCAAGACAATATGAGAAACGGTGGTACGAGACACGCAACCTCGAAAAATTACGACAAAGAAACAGAAAACTATATCATCTGAGCGACAGAAACACGTCGTACTGCGATTTCTGCAATAGAATGGGCACTCACATGTCAGATACAGTGCGCAAAAAAAAGTCATCGGCCACCAGCAATTTTTTTACATTTTTGTGGTTTTTACATTAAGAAACATAATATTCAAGTTGAACCTCATTGATGTACTCAAAT